>MJUU01024106.1:15533-29051 GCA_002080025.1 Modiolus philippinarum
TGACCTAATATTTATCTGGAGCTTCGTAACTTTACAAGACGCATCTGCATACAAAATATTATTCCTCTACGAGTTGTAGTATTCCAGATCTGGACTCTTACAAAAACTTAAACTAAGTCACTCATGCATGAAATGTAGGTCAAAGTGACCTAATTTTTATCTGGAGCTTCATAATTTTATAAGACGCATCTACATACAAAATATTATTCCTCTACAGGTTGTAGTTTCCCAGATCTGGACTCTTACAAAATCTTTAACCTGAGTCACTCATGCATGAAATGTAGGTCAAAGTGACCTATTCTATATATCAACCTCAAGTTCTCTTCAAGATGCATCTATGGACAAAACATTGTCCATCTACGACTTGTTATTCAAAAGATATATGGTCTTAGTTTGAACGGACGGACGAACGGACAAACGGACGAACGGGTCAAACGCTAAATCCCCTCCCCAACTTCGTTGGGCGTGGGGATAATAATACAGAAGAGCTTCTGCATATGCGCATTTCGACAACTTATGTCTCTTCAGTATAGATCAAATCAAACATTTGGAAATCCGTATAATTAGATATGTTGAAAAGCCGACAACGAAAAAATACCAATAATATCAAAATAGTAAAGCCAAAATCAGCGAAGGACAGAGCTATGCGATATGGGAATACTCCTTAGTTTTGAACAAAATTTTACTAAATTTAGATATTGGAAAATTCAAAATAAAATTGGTTTTCGGGCCAGCGCCGAAGTGCTGACTACTGAGTTGGTGAATACCCTCGGGGATTAACAACCCCAGAATATGTTCTCATACTGCTTAATTGTTTTCTGTACTCCTACTAGAAGTGTCTGTATTCCTTGAAGTTGTTTATTTGTTTTGTATGTTTATATAGCTTGGATTTCTTCATTAGCATGTACTTGAGTTTTATCTAAAGCCAATGAACATTTATAAGGTCAATTGTACATTTCAATCTGGTTTTTGAAAGCTTGTCAGATTTTTCTTTATGTAATGTTTTTGCTGTCCCTTTATATTTCTTTCTTGGTTTCATTTGCTTTTAGACTATATATATTCCTCGAATGGTTGTTTGCAGTAGTAATGTTTTGTTTTTGTTGTGTTCTAAGATTCCATGTCCATTTCATGTTGATTTTACGAGTGACAGATTGGCGTATTTCCTTTTCTTGTTTTTTTTTGTCCCCGAGGGTATTCACCAGCTAAGTAGTTAGTACTTCGGCGCTGACTTGAAAGCCGATTTCATTTGGAAACTTGAAAATATCTAATTTTTTGTAAATTTTGATGAAAACTTTGGATCATCTCCCTCATGTAGAACTCTTAGCTGATTTCGGCATTCAGTTTAGATAATATTTGGTTAATTGTTCTCTTCCAGTTTTTAAACATCTTTGAGTTTATGACAATAATGTACTGCTATTGCTTAATTATGAACACAGCTTTGGTTCAAAACTGGAACTCTGTTCGCATTATAAGCAATGAAGGGATATGGGGTAAATGCTCATGAGACAAAGTTTCTACAAATACATGGGAAAGCAAGCAATGAAACAACGCTTTTATTGTTGTTCTTCATCTTGAAGTCACCATAAGGCCTTCAACAATGAGCAAGTCAATATTTGTGCATGCACTTGATACCTTAAAAGTTTGACGGAAATCAGCAATTTCGAGCATAAGTTTGAGGGGGGGGAATCTCATGATGATTTTTCTCCATGTAGAAAATATAAAGCATTTCTTAAATCCGTGCAATTTAAATCTTTAATCAATTATTTGCATTTAAAACGTTATGGTGATTTTTCTCCATGTAGAAAATATAAAGCATTTCTTAAATCCGTGCAATTTAAAACCACATACGGCTAAAAGTATAATGTACTAACAAGTATAAGCTTTTAAAAAAAACTTGCCGCTTTTCAGCTTTTAATTATTTTACTTTCATAAATCATTGTCTATATATATACTATTTACAATGGAGGACAGAGGCTAGTGCAAGAAAAAATACCGAATCTCGAGCGTTTGCTTTGATTTATAAAATCCACCTGCAAATTGTTCACATACAGACTTTATATAATTTGTGAACATGACCAGGTGTAAATGCGAACTAGTAGTAGTATGGTGGTTTATCGCCTTGAATACCTGTATAGGTCTCTCACGGCATTTTTAACCTGGAGGGATGCCCACTCCAATGCAATATAATTTTGGAACGTTGTTCTTCCCACGGTGTTTGGTTAACTGTCGTGAGACTTCGCAATCCAGCTACCTTGGTGGGTCGAACCTTAATTTGTAGAAGGACTTTGAAGTACTCAAAGCCCTAACTACGATATGCGCCGCCGTTAGCCTGCATGTCTTGGCCCCGAGAGACCAAGACCCATTCTACACGTTGAATGGTGCAGTTGCCCAGTTCTCACCATCGTACCGGAGTACTCACGTGGAGGTTGTCGTGCGTCTTCGAGAACGAAAAGTAGTAGTATGGTGGTTTATCGCCTTGAATACCTATATAGGTCTCCCACGGCATTTTAAACCTGGAGGAACGCCATCTCCAATGCAATATAATTTCGGACAGTTTATCTTCCCTAGTATCTGCTGACTGTCGTGAGACTTCGCAGTCGAATTCCTTGTTGGGTCGATCTTTTTTGGTGTAGAAGGACTTTGAAGAACTCAAAGCCCTAACTGCGGTATGCGCCGCCGTTAGCCTGCATGTTTGGCCCCGAGAGACCAAGACCCATTCCACACGTTGAATGGTGCAGTTGCCCAGTCCTCACCATCGTACCGGAGTACTCTCGTGGAGGTGGTCGTGCGTCTTCGAGGACTAGAACGAAAAGTGTGAGTTCGGTATAGTATATAAAATTTCTATTGCTAACAAGAGAAGGGGCAGTCGGAAACGACAGCTAATGCCGTCGCCCGTTTATTGAATGTTTGTCTAGTATTATAACCACTCAAAGAAGTTGTACCATTCAAGATCTGGCTTTTTACTTAAATCTGAGCCAGTCATGCAAGAAATGTAGTGACCTTATTGCAATCAGGAGCCTCTTACCTAAAGCCTATGCATCTACTGATGAAAGATTAATCTTCTACAAATTGTAGTATCTAAAATCTAAACTGTAACACAAACTTTATCCTAAGTCACTCATGCACGAAATGTAGGTCAAACTGACCTAATTTTATCTGGAGCTTTGTAACTTTACAAGATGCATCTACATACAAAATATTATTCTTCTACGAGTTGTAGTGTGATTAACTTAAGTCACTCATGCATGAAATGTAGGTCAAAGTGACTCAATTTTCATCTGGAGCTTCCTAACTTTACAAGACACCTCTACATAAAAATATTATTCCTCTATGAGTTGTAGTATCCCAGATCTGGACTCTTACAAAAACTTTAACCTAAGTCACTCATGCATGAAATGTAGGTCAAAGTGACCTAATTTTTATCTGGAGCTTCGTAACCTTACAAGACGCATCTACATACAAAATATTATTCCTCTACAAGTTGTAGTATCCTAGATCTTGACTCTTACAAAATCTTTAACCTAAGTCACTCATGCATGAAATGTAGGTCAAAGTGACCTAATTTTTATCTGGAGCTTCGTAACTTTACAAGACGCATTTACATACAAAATATTATTCCTCTACAAGTTGTAGTATCCTAGATCTGGACTCTTACAAAAACTTTAACCTAAGTCATTCATGCATGAAATGTAGGTCAAAGTGACCTAATTTTTATCTGGAGCTTCGTAACTTCACAAGACGCGTCTACAAACAAAATATTATTCCTCTACAAGTTGTAGTTTCCCAGATCTGGACTCTTGCAAAATCTTTAACCTGAGTCACTCATGCATGAAATGTAGGTCAAATCCACCTATTCTATATATCAACCTCAAGTACTCTTCGAGATGCATCCATGGACAAAACATTGTCCATCTACGACTCATTATTCAAAAGATATATGGTCTTAAGTTTGAACGGACGGACGGACGAACAGGTAAAACGCTATATCCCCTCCCCAACTTCATTGGGCGAGGGGATAACTACAAGAGGTGATTTTTTAAATTTAGACTTTCAAATTAATAGTAAATTTTTGTATATTTCTTCAAAATTTATACGAAATATTTAACTCAAACAATTTGTAACTCAACGTTATCAACATAAAAATATTTAGAGTCCATGCTATTTCAGAAATTATGTGAAATGTCAAAAACAATAATTAAAGAGCAGATAATCCTTCCTCTTTGATCACACCATCATAACTGCACTGCATCTCTTTTAATAGGTACTGTTGCGAGTAAACTGTTAGGAAATCGTGACAAAATACCGAAGTTACTGAGAATTTAATTTCTGCAAATGCTCATTTCGACAACTTATGTCTCTTCAGTGTGGATTTAAAACATCATTACATCAGGAGAACTTCAGTCATCTTTCTTCAGGAAACATGAATAAAATGCAATAATTGCAATTAGTTACGATGTCGGAATCACAGATCGGTTTTTGAAGTATTTGCTGTTAATCGTGTATCTTTGAAACGTTTTTCAGCATGACGATTATACAAACGCGCTCGTCATACTAGCAGAGCACCATTTACCACCAGGAAGTTTGACTAAAGTTATAGCCGCTTCTCGGGAGAATTAATATTACACCTTCACCCCTATTAAGCTGTGTAATGTTTAGGTAAAGGCAATGTTCAAATATCAAAAACCGTACCTAAACATTATCCTTAACCGGGACAAAACGTTATCCAATACGACTTGAAATAAGAAATTTGTTTACATTTTTCTCAACCGGGTTAAACATCATCTAACCGGACTAAACCAATTATACGCGAACTCCTCTTACCTAAACCGTTCGCCGAGAACTCAGCTTAACAGGGGTGACCTGGTAATCAAATAATCACCAATCGAAACCCAACTAATAAAAAAATCACTTGCCAAAACCATTGGCAGATACAAACAAAGGGTTTGGATTAGTTTCCATTAGTTCAATAATGCTAGATGGCAATCCACTATGATAAGAAAATCAATTCAAATGCAATTTCACATGTTAAGATATGAGATAAACCACTGGAATGCATTTTTGACAGATTTTGTAAGTTTTTGCTAAAATGTTATATTGGACTCTAAGAACTAAACTAAACTAACTGCCATTTGAAAGGGCAAATGTTTATACATTTGCAACGAAATCTGGTTTTGGTTCTCGGTGTCATTCGAATAGTACCACCTTTCAGAGAAAGGTGGTTTGAATGTGGTTTCACATAGGGGCCAATGTTAAACTATATTCCACGCTAGTGATCATTTGGGATCTGACTGGGACTTGTCGTATACAATTTTCAAATGGGACCAACTAAGAACAATTATGACCAGGTTTGGTAACAATTGACCAAGTAGTCTCAGAAGAGCAGATCCTTTAATTTATTTTCCATAGGGCCAATATTAATGTTAGACTTAAGTTTCCCACTGGCGGTCATCTTGGATCTGATGGGGACTTGCCGGACAAATTTTCAAAGGGGATTAACTACGGACGGTTGTCAACAAGGATGGTTCCAACTGGCAAAGGAGTCTCAGATGAGAAGATCTTTGAATGTGTATTCTCATAGGGTCATATTAAATGAAACACAGCCAATCAAAGATTGCGATCCCCCCGCTCCCCCTTTTTGGACCCCCTCCCTTTGTAAAAAAGACAAGTGTTTTTGAAACTAAATTAATCATGGTAACTGTAAAACACCAAAAAGATATGGTTGCTAGATAGAATTTCAAAAAGTAAAGGTTTCTGAGAATTTCAGGAAATTATTAAGATAAGAATCAAAGATTTTTGCAACTTGACTGTTGAAAATCATCATTTTTACTGTAAGGAATTGAAAAAGATATGGTTCATAGGTAGAATTAAAAAAAAATGGGTCTTTGAGAGTTTCAGGAAATTTAACAAACTTAAAATCATAAATTTTTGCAATCTGACTATGGAAAATGATCACTGATTCTATAAGGCATCAAAAAAGATATGGTTGCTAGGCAAAATTCCAAAAAAAATTGGTCTTTGAGAGTCTCAGAAAATGGTCTTTGAGAGTCTCAGAAAATTTACCAAAATTTGAATAAGTTTTTTTTTTTTGCATTCTGATTATTGAAAATGATCTTCACTACTGCAAAGAATTGAAAAAGATATGGTTGCTAAGTAGAATTCCAAAAAATAGTGGGTCTTTGAGAGTTTCAGGAAATTTACCAAATTTAAAATCAAAGATTTTTGCAATCTGACTATTGAAAATCATCCTTGAAACTATAAGGCATCAAAAAAGATATGGTTGCTAGGTAGAATTCCAAAAAATAGTAGGTCTTTTAGGGTTTCAGGAAATTTACCAAAATTAGAATAAAAGTTTTTTGCAATCTGACTATTGAAAATCATCATTAAATCTAAAAGGCATAAAAAAACATATGGTTGCTAGGTAAAATTCCCAAAAATAATGGGTCTTTGAGAGTTTCAGGAAATTTACCAAAATTAGAATCAAAGATTTTTGCAACCTGACAGTTGAAATTCATCATTATAACTCTAAATAATAGAAAAAGATACGGTTGCTAGGTAGAATTCCAAAAAATAATGGGTCTTTGAGAGATTCAGGAACTTTACCAAAATTAGAATCAAGGCTTTTTGCAATCTTACCATTAAAAATGATCATTAAAACTATAAGGCATCGAAAAAGATATGGTTGCTAGGTAAAATTCCAAAAAGTAATTGGTCTTAGGGAGTTTCAGGAAATTTACCAAAATTAGAATCATATTTTTGGAATCCTAGTGTTCATACTACCTGATGACATTAAAAAGTTGCTGAATTATAAAACTTCATGTTGGAATTTCAAAAATTATTAGTCTTTGACATTTTCAGGAAATTTGCCAAATTTGGCACCGTGGTCTAAATTCTAAAAGCTTAGAACGGATTCAAAGAGCAATTCCAATAATTCCTCATGAAAATATAAACCACAAAATATAAACCACAAAATTATACATAGAGTTCCATTCGTTCTGATGAGTACTGATTGATTAACATTTCTTGTCCCCCAGGGGTCATACCAAAAGTCCGCTATCATCAGTAAATGAGATGCATATACAAAGTTTCAGCTTCCAAACATGAATACTTCAGAAGATTTCACTTATTACTGGCTATATCGAAATACATTTTCGCTCATTTTTCCGCCCTGAGGGCAAATTTCAAAATTCCGAAACCTTCGGCACAGACAACTTTTATAGTGTTATTTATACCCTTATTACAAGGTACGTACATTCTGCGATTTAAGGTGTAAGAGGAGTTCNTATTTTCCCCACTGGCGGCCATCTTGGATCTGATGGGGACTTGACGAACACATTTTTCAAATGGGACCAAATAAGGACAGTTGTGGTCAAGTATTGTTCAAATTGGCCATGGAGTCTCAGAGGAGATCTTTGAATGTGTTTTCCCATAGGTGCCAATGTTGAACCAAGTTCCCCACTGGTGGCCATCTTGGACGAGGTCGGTAATTTCCATCATGATGATGGTATATAGTCCTTGACATACTGTTAATTTTTGCTTTAAACCTTTATCTCAAATCCTGTTTGAAACGTAAAAAAAAATACAACAAATTGACCATTACAGGGCGTTAACTCCTACATTGGTATACAGATTTTCTTAAAAATTTCCAGGTGGGTAGATCAGTTAGTAATTTAAAGTTTACCTCTATCTGTTAAAGGGTTTTTCTTAAATAAAAAAACTAAAAAAGACCAGACCTGTCAAGGGGGTTTGGGTTCCCAGAGTGAGACGGGGATCTTGGGGTTTTCCCTGCAAGATTTTTTTTTTGGAGACACAAATGGTACATTCTGAGAGCATATCAGGTGTGATTTGAGACAAAATTCTTGTCATAGAAAGTAAAGAAAAAATGAAATTTGCTTTCATGTGTATGACCTCGTTTTATTAAGTAGATACTTATCGAAAATGAACCATTTGTATAAAGAATATATGAAACAACCCTAGCTAAGTTTCTTATTTTTCTAACCATGAAAAGAACGTTTTTCTATTTGATATATATTTTTTCTTCATAATTTAAAAAGCGTGACATTGAATTGGATGAGCGTGAGAGCCTGATTTGGGGCTGTACAGCTAGACTATCACGCCCAAAGCGTGAGACTTGACAGGTCTGAAAGATTAATTCACGGAAAATGAGCAATAATCCGAAGGCTGGTTTTGAATTTTCTTCAAAATTACAGTGTATGTATATTTTGTGATGCTGGTCATTTCTTGTACAGTAAGAATTTTGATATCTGCACTGGATTTAGAGTTACTCGCCAGAAATGTCAATTTACCCCCATGTTCTTTTTTAAGTAACAGCAGTCGTTTTAGGGTCCTTGGACTCCTTGGACACTACCCTGGTAATGATTTGAAATCGAAATTTGGTTAAAATCAGCCCAGTCAGTGGTTTTAGGCGATTTTTCAAAGGTTAATCCGTCGACGGACGGACGACGGACAAACCGACAGACACCAAGTGATGGCATGAGATCACATTGCCTTTTAGGTGAGCTAAACTAGAGGCTAACACGAGCCTGTATCGCCCACCTTGTGACTGGTTTTATTCATTGTCACCAAATGACCACCAATTCATACTATAAATCAGTTCACCAGATGTTACAGTTTCAATGTAATAGATGAAGTACAAACATAAAAATCACTTTAAAGGGGATCACCCTAAAGCAATTGTAACCAAGTTTCGTTCCAACTGGCTCAACAGGTTTAGAGGAGAAAACATTTGAATGCATTTCCCATAGAGTCCTTATTTTACATTTGTAACTATGTTACATGTTGGCGGCCATCTTGTTCAAAGTACGAACATGGAAATCACAAACTTTGTAGGGGACCACCCAAGGACTATTGTGACCAAGTTTGGTTCCAATTGGCTTGGTAGTTTCAGAGGAGATAATCTTTAACTGCATTTAATATAGGGTCCCTATGTTTAACTTTGTTCCACATTTGCGGCCGTCTTGGATGAAGTACGAACATAAAAATCACAAACTTTCAAGGGGACAACCAAACGACTATTGTGACCAACTTTGGTTCCAATTGGCTAAATAGTTTCAGAGAAGAAGATCTTTGAATGCATTTCCCATATGGTCCTATGTTAAACTATGTTGCGTGCTGGTGGCCATCGTGGACACAAACTTTAAAGGGTACCACCCAAGGACAACTGTAACCAAGTATGGTTCCTGTTGGCTAAGTGGCTTCAGAGGAAAAGACCTTTGAATGCATTCCCATACATAGGGTCCCTATATTAAACTATGTTCTCAGCTTCGGGCCATCATTTGTACAAACATAAAAATCACAAACTTAAAAGGGACCTCCAAAGGACTATTGAGACCAAGTTTTGTTCCAATTTGGTTGGATAGTTTCAGTGGAGAAGATCTTCGAATGCATTTCCTATTGTGTCCCTATGTTTAACTATGTTCCCTGTTGGCGACCATCTTGGATGAGGTAAAAATCGTGAAAAATCAAAGAAAAAGGGGAAATAACTCCGATATGTTTTGTCAGATTTTCTTCAAAGTTGCAGGACATGTAGATCTTTCTGTGCTGACCATTTTTGTAATTTACACCTCAATTCTATTGGTTTCAAAATATCAGACTCAAAATATAAGACTTAAAGTAAAAAAACGAAAAATTTATGAAAAAGGGGTAATAACTCCGAGATAGATAATATGATTTTCTTCAAAATTGCAAGGTGGGTAGATCTCATCATGCTGATCATTTAATGCCCATGTCAGATTTTTTATATCTGTAACGATTTTCAATGTATTTGCAAAAAACTGCAATTTCCCCCTATGTTCTATTTTTAGTAACAGTGCCCATGGTGTTAAATCTACAGACTTTAAAATCACAAACTTGAAAGTGAATACCCTGGTGATGATTCAGGCCAAGTTTGGATAGTATTGGCCCAGTAGTTTCAGAGGAGAAGATCTTTGAATAAAAGTTAAGGAACGGACGGACGACGGACGCTAAGTGGTGGCAAAAGCTCACATGGCTTTTGGCCAGGTGAGCTTAAAAGTGGCTTGTTGCGTCGTTTTCTAGTTATCAGCAAACAAAGCAAACTGACTCACTGTAATCGACCTCATGACTGATGGTTTAGTACATTTACCACTTGGCCACTGTGTCCCTGCATGATGGGGTTTCCTGCATGCTTGTTTCACATGCCATCGTATCGTCAATCGTCTTGTTAATCCTAGTTCAAAAACAGAGGTAATTATCAGACTTTATTGGAATGTCTTTATGGGAACCATATTTTGAACATAACATAATAATGCTGCTAACAGTTAAAACATTACAAAGGTTTCAAACAAATAATATGGCAAAATGAGATTATTCATTAAATAACTTCACAACAAGATATGTAAGAAAACTTAATTCAGTTACAATATGATAGTTCATGATAGTTCTCTGCTCATAAATTCACACATACGCTGTAGTGCCAAATCACAGCATTCTTTTTTATAGTTTGGACCAGTTGTGTTCGTAAATGCATGACCTGCATCGTAAGAGTGGAACTCGTATTTGACTTTTCCATCTTTCAATTTTTGTTCAAGTACTTCCTGGTCTTTAGGTGAGGAAAATCCCTCCAATGCATCGTTTTTACCAAAGTGACACTGTAAAGGACATTTTATTTTCTTTACGTCTGCCAACTGATCCCCGGGAATTCCATAGAATGGAGCTGCTGCGTCAACGACACCGGGCAGATTAGCTGCTGCTGCAAGAGTCAAAGCACCACCCATGCAGAAACCTGTTACACCAACCTGTGAAAGCAAATAAGAATATGTCCATTTTAGCACATCCGAAATACACAAAAATATTGATGTCGTGAAATTATACTTCACATCTCTAATACGAAAGGAAATAATGCACTCTGTTACCGTCACAATCAGTTTTTTTCGTTTTGACAAAAGAGAAATTTCTCGCCGTATGTCAATGAATTCATCGTATTCAGCTTATGGCTTTACTTTTCCTTCAGTACTTTTCGAGCCTTCACAAATAAAAAGCTTTCTTATGACAATTGGTAAATTTATTACATATATTTTTTCGATATTCTATGCATTTATATTCTTATATTGTCTGAAGTTCTTCGTCATAATTAAAAGAAACTAAGTTTACAGTAACTTCGGTGTTTTGTTATTGATAACCACTAGACCAATGCCTCTGCTAGAGGAATGTCCCCGAGGCTATTCACATTAGTTCCTCGGTGATGATCCGATAAACGATTTTATTTGGAAACATGCAGTACAAAAGTTTTTGAAATGTTGTTTAAAACAAAGGAGTATCTCCCTCTTAGCTTCTCTGTCAGCTCTTACGTATCCTTTGGTCAATGGTTTTCCAAATATTCTAATTTGATTTTTTTTTCGAGTTGACATAAGTTTTCGAATGGCCATTAACAGAATCTAAATTAAGAGCAAGTTCGGTAATTTGTTTTTTTAACAACTCGTATGATCCAGAATACTAAATTCAAATACTATTTTCTGGCAAACAATTTGCAACAGTAGTGTGTAAAAATACATAAGTATGTTAAAGTATTTTATATTATGCATTTAAACTTGATTTTCATCAATGGTGTGTAGTCAGCTTCAAACATGGGTAATAAATGGACCTAAATAAACAATGACAGGATATGGAATGAATGCACATGAGAAAAAGTCTACTTTTACACTAGCTTAAGACACTAGTGCTTTTGTCGGGCAAAGGATGACAGTAATTGTAAGAGCACTTTGCCAGTTTAATTGATGTTTGTTGACAATCCCGCACCCATGACCAAGAAATACATGGATGTAGCGTTGCTCGACAATTAGCAAAGAATTCCGCTTAAACCGGTGCTAGGGGCCGTCTTGAACTTACTATGAGGTATGAGCAAAGCTCATTGTTGAAGGCCTCATGGTGACTTCAAGATAAAGAACAACAATAAAAGCGTTGTTCCTTTGTTTTTTTACCATGTATTTGTAGAGACTTTGTCTCATGTGCATTTATTCCATATCATTTTATTCACCATAAACATGATAGAAATATTCTTTCAACCAACGCCTGACCGGCCAGTGTGATAAAAATATTTCTCGTCCCTAGTGAGAGAACAACTCGCGTGAAATTTCCCGCCAAATCTATTCGGAACATAATCCTCGGTGTTTTACATCATAAGAGAAACATTTACGTTAATAATGAAATTTCTCACATCTTGTTAAAAAAATTTTCAAATGTTTAAAACTCGGCTAGCCCCGTTTTCAAATTTATTTAACTTGATGTGAGAAATTTCATAATCAATTTAGTTCTGGTTGTAGAAACTATATGTAACAATTATAATTTGTTGAATGATTTCAAAACTGATATGACTCTAATTACTAATTACTTTTTTGATTTTACCCAGCAATTATATCTTTTTGAAGCCTTAAAGTTTCAATGATCATTTTCAATAGTACGACTGCCAAATCTCAAACAATTGATTTTTGGTATTCTACCAAGCAGGCTAGCAACCATACCTTTTTCAATTCAGTTATGATTTTCAACAGTTGGGTTTCAAAAATCTTTGATTCTGATTTTGATAAATTCCTGAAACTTTTAAAGACCATTATTTTTTGGAAATCTACCTAGCAACCATATCTTTTTCAATTCTTTAGTGTAATAATAATGATTTTCAACTGTCAGGTTGCAAGAATCTTTTATTCTATTTTGGTAAATTTCCTGATATTCTCAAGCCGTGTTACTTTTTGAAATTCTACCTAGCAATCATATCTTTTTGGTCTTTTACAATAATGATTGTTTCAACAGAAAGAAATTTAGTTCAAAAACACATTTCATTTTTACAAGGGGAGGGATCCAAAAAGGGATAGCAGAGGGATCGCAATCTTTGATTGGCCGTGTTTCATTCTATATATTCCACAAACTCTGAATTTTACCTTTTTACATCCGAGTGATTTTAGATGTTTAACTGCTGCATCTATATCTTTTATAGCTCCTGGCCAATCAAGGTTATTCATCAAATGGCCGGCATGTTCGTTATCCGTCGCCTTTTCCCCTCGATAAAGATCGGGAACTAGCGCCACAACTCCGGCATTTTTCGATATCAACTCTGCTTCCTCCTGTATTTGATCATTGAGCCCCCACCATTCTTGCAAAACAACTACACCCTTTTTCGTTTTTGATGGGTCTCCGATAAGAATTCCGGGAGTATCTCCCTTTAAATGTGTAGATTTACACTTTACTTGTTGTCTCGGCATTGTCGATCCCTACAATAAAAATAAATCATTTATCAAATACAAAATGTAGTTTATATCTCTCATGGTAATGTGGGACTTTTAACTTATTTCTTATTTTCAACACATAATCCGGGGACCCTAATTGTAGTGCTTCTCTTGGTTTTTTTTCAGCTACCAAGCCAAGATCATCGGATTTTTCTGTTATCTAGTTTCTTTATTCCTTCGCAAATTGTAAAATTATCAGCCAAGAAACCACCCCCCCCCAAAAAAAAAAAAAAAAAAAAAAAAAAAAAAAACAAAAAAAAAA
>MJUU01024107.1:464-30438 GCA_002080025.1 Modiolus philippinarum
CCACTTTTGAGGTTATTTTTTCTAAAAGATGTATAAATTTAGTATCGCAAGAAAGGAAAACAGCTAAAAAGCAAAATATTTCAATCTTATAAGGTAATATTGGGAAAAATACATATAAATGTTGTGTCGCGACAATTGAAATAAGCACCATCATATAATATCTCCCCATTTGGATTCATTTTTGACAAAAGATGCAACAATTTGGTATCGGGAGAAAGGCAAAAAGCTAAAATGCAAAATATTTCAATCTTACAAGGTAATTTGGTGAAAAATACATAAAAATGTTGTGTTGTGACAATTGAAATAAGCACCAACACATAATATCTCCCACTTTTGCATTTATTTTTGACAATAGATGCATAAATTTGGTCTTGCAAGAAAGGAAAATAGCTAAAATGCAAAATATTTCAATCTTATAAATTAATTTTGGAAAAAATACATATAAATGTTGTGTCGTGACAATTGAAATAAGCACCGACATATAATATCTCCCACTTTTGAGGTCATTTTTAAGAAAAGATGTATAAATTTAGTATGGCGAGAAAGGAAAAAAGCTAAAATGCAAAATATTTCAATCTTAAAAGGTAATATGGGGAAAAATACATATAAGTGTTGTGTTGCGACAATTGAAATAAGCACCGACATATAATATCTCCTACTTTTGAGGTTATTTTTTCAAAAGATGTATAAATTTAGTATTGCGATAAAGGAAAACGCTAAAATGCAAAATATTTCAATCTTATAAGGTAATATGGAGAAAATCCATATAAGTATTGTGTTGCGACAATTGAAATAAAAACCGACATATAATATCTCCCACTTTTGAGGTTATTTTTTCCAAAAGATGTATAAATTTAGTATCGCAAGAAAGGAAAAAAGCTAAAAAGCAAAATATTTCAATCTTATAAGGTTATTAGGAAAAATACATATAAATGTTGTGTCGCAAATATTGAAATGAGCACCATCATATAATATCTCCCCATTTGGATTCATTTTTGAGAAAAGATGCAACAATTTGGTATCTCGAGAAAGTCAAAAAGCTAAAATGAAAATATTTCAGTCTTCAACGGTAATTTGGGGAAAATACATCAAAATGTTGAGTCGCGACAATTGAAATAAGCACCAACATATAATATCTCCCACTTTTGAGTACATTTTTGACAAAAGATGTATAAATTTGGTATGGCCAGAGAGGAAAACAGCTAAAATGCAAAATATTTCAATCTTATAAGGTAATTTTGGAAGAAAAAAAAAACATATAAATGATATGTCGCGACAATTAAAATAAGCACGAACATATAATATCTCCACTGTGAATACCTCCCACTTTTGAGGTCATTTTTGACAAAAGATGTATAAATTTGGTATCGCAAGAATGGAAAAAAGCAAAATGCTAAATATTTCAATATTATAAGGTAATTTTAGAGACACATATAAATTTTGTGTCCCGAGAATTGAAATAAGCACTGACAAATAATATCTCCCACTTTTTAGGTCATTTTTGACAAAAGATGCATAAATTTGTTATTGCGAGAAAGGTTTTTTTTTTTGAAATTACATATGAATTATATGTCTCTGCATGAACATATTCCTCGATAAAGTACCCTTTTTTGAAAGATTTATTAAGAATATAATGTGACGTAAACATGGAATGTATAAATAAAACAAAAGAACGCTATAATTTATAATGACATTTTGGTTTTAATTTATTATCCAAAATAGATTAAAAAGAGAATGAAGTCGTCGAGTTTTCATACTTTTTGCTTAAAGTTAATTTCGTCATATAAATATCACGTGTTTTGAACTGACCAATCGTTAAGAGCAATCCAAAGCTGCCACGAAGTTCACTTCAAGTGCACTTTGCGATCACTCCCGCGATCGCATCTTCTTTTCAAGTGCACTTGAAAGTGGTAACAAGTTCACTCTAGGCTGTCATGGAATCGCGAAGTGCACGCGAGGAACGCTTTTGGAGTGCACTTGGATGCAATGTTGCGTCAGCACCCAACTGTATTTGTACCTAATTTAAGTACCAGATGGCGTTTAAATCATATCTAATACTATCTATATCCCCATTGTTGCATATTTTCAGTAAATTTGAACCAAATTTGAATATTAGATGGCATTGATATCATATTGCAAACTATTAATATCCCTATTACTGCGCATATTTTCAGTAAATTTGTACCAAATTTTAGTACTTAATGGCATTTACACCATATCGAATACTATCAATATCATTATTGTTGCATGTTTTCAGTATATTTGTACCTAATTTAAGGACCAGATGGCGTTTAAATCATATCTAATACTATCTATATCCCCATTGTTGCATATTTTCCGTAAATTTGCACCAAATTTGAATATTAGATGGCATTTATTTCATATTGCAAACTATAAATATCCCTATTACTGCATATTTTCAGTAAATTTGCATCAAGTTTGAGTATAAGTTGGCGTTTACACCATACGGCACACTATAGATATCCAATTGCTGCATGTTTTCGGTAAATTTGTACCGAATTTGAGTACTACCTGGCATTCATACCATATCGTTTACTATCGAAATCCCAATTGTTGCATATTTTCAGTAAATTTGTACCAAATTGGAGTACTAGATGGCATTTACACCATATCGCATACTATTGATATCCCTATTGTTTCATGTTTTAGTATATTTCTAAGGAATTTGAGTACTAGATGGCTTTTACACCATATTGCATACAATGGATATCATTATAATGGCATATTTTCAGTAAATTTGTACCAAATTTGACTATTAGATTGCATTAACACCATATCGTATAATATGGATATCCCTATTGTTCCATATTTTCAGTAAATTTGTACCAAATTTTAGTACTAAATGCCATTTACACCATATCGAATACTATCAATATCATTATTGTTGCATGTTTTCAGTATATTTGTACCTAATTTAAGTACCAGATGGCGTTTAAATCATATCTAATACTTTCTATATCCCCATTGTTGCATATTTTCAGTACATTTGAACCAAATTTGAATATTAGATGGATGCCATTTATATCATATTGCAAACTATCAATATCCCTATTACTGCATATTTTCAGTAAATTTGTACCAAATTTTAGTACTAAATGGCATTTACACCATATCGAATACTATCAATATCATTATTGTTGCATGTTTTCAGTATATTTGTACCTAATTTAAGTACCAGATGGCGTTTAAATCATATCGTATACCATCTATATCACCATTGTTGCATATTTCCAGTAAATTGGCACCAAATTTGAATATTAGATGGCATTTATATCATATTGCAAACTATCAATATCCCTATTACTGCATATTTTCAGAAAATTTGTACCAAGTTTGAGTATAAGTTGGCATTTACACCATACGGGATACTATCGATATCCAATTGTTGCATGTTTTCAGTATATTTGAACCAAATTTGAGTACTAGATGGTATTTACATAATATCGATACCATTGATACTCCTATTGTTGCATATTTTCAGTAAATTTGCACCAATTTTGAGTATAAGATGGCTTTTATATCATATTGCATACTATCGATATCCCTATTGTTGCATGTTTTCAGTAAATTTGCGCCATAATGTTTTGGTTTTATCTGCACTGATGAGACATAAATTGTCGAAATGAGCATATGCAGAAAATAAATTAACGTAACTTCGGTATTTTGTTATTTATTACAAGATGGCATTTACAGAAATATCACATACTATTGATATCACTATTGTTGCATATTTTCAGTAAATTTGTACCAAATTTGACTATTAGATGGCATTTACAACATATTTTATAATATAGATATCCCTATTGTTGCATATTTTTCAGCAAATTTGTACCAATTTGAGTACTGGATGGCACTTAGACTAGATCCCTTACTACGGATATCCCTATTGTTGCATGTTATCAGTAAATTTGTACCAAATTTGAGTACTAGATGGCATTTTTACCATATCGCATACTATCAATATCCCTGTTGCTGCATATTTTCAGTAAATTTGTGCCAAATTTGAGTATTATATGGCATTTACAACATATAACATACGTTCGAAACCCCTATTGTTGCATGTTTTAAGTATATTTGAACCAAAATTGAGTACTAGATGGCATTTACATCATATCTCATACCATCGATACTCCTATTATATCATATTTTCAGTAAATTTGTACCAAATTTGAGTATTAGATGGCATTCACACCATATGGCATACTTTTTATATTCCTATTGTTGCATGTTTTCAGTACATTTGGACCTAATTTAAGTACTAAATGGCATTAGCATTGTGACAAAATGGCATATTCTATGCATACACCATTTGCTGCATGGTTTAACAAATGAGTGCCAATTTTGAATTTTAGTTGGCATTTACGGCAAATCTTACTAAATATGAGTGTTTGTTAGTATATAAATTTCTTGCACTGTGAGCATTAGGATATCAATACGTCATATCATAATATATTATTGCAAGTTTTCGGGATAGTAAAATTTTCGAAAAAATATTACTTTTGTCAAGTGTTTTGTAAAATTTATTGAAAAAATTAAATGTTTTGCGAGCAATGTCGATCTTCACGAACATAGTTTCATTGTCCATCGGCCTTCGGCGAAAAATTCACAAATGCGTTAAAATAGGATTTAAAAAACATGTTTTTGCGGTTTTCTTTTCACATCTTCGGTTTTAGTAAAAATATATAAATCATTTAATATTAACTTCGATTGCGCTAGTCGTCTCTCGTTCTCATCGTGTCGCTCGATCGTGTATATGGTGTAAAAATGTATAACAGAAAACACCTACAATGGATGAAAATTATAATTACATGCCACAATCTGCTATGGAACTACACATGAAGAACACGAATAAGACAAAAGACAAACACAGACAACGATAGGAACTCGGGACAGCCGGACTTGGTATGGTTCAGAGTTATTAGTAAGGGGTATGGTTTATTGTGTATGGTGTATAGTTCAAAGTGTATGGTGTATGGTTCATAGTGTATGGTGTATGGTTCACATTGCAACACCATACACCATTACACCATACACCATGAACCATTGAACCATACACCATGCACCATTGAACCTTACACCATTACACCATAAAATGGTTATGTTTTACACTACAAGTACAGTATATCAAAAATGGGCGCCATCGGGGAATATAATTTTAACATTGGACAATATTTTCAATGATCTTCTCTGTAACCGCATCACCAATAGGAACCAAATTTTTCCACAATAGTCCTTAACTTGTCCCCTGAAAAAAAGTTGTTTTCCATGTCAGCGCTTTATCCAAAATGGCCGCTAGTGGGGAAAATAGTAGAGGCGTGTTTAATAAATCAAAATATCTTTTCATTTTAATTTCAATAAACCTTAACTTTTAACATTTCAATCTATTTTTCACACGTTCTGTGTAGTTATGAAGCCAAAGGACAGAATCCAATACTCTTGACCGTATCAACAGAGCATAAAACACACACACACACACACACACACACACACAAAATATATTAGAAAACTAGACATATCTCATATAAATCATAAAGAAAGTCTCTAACAAGCAGAGACCAAAAGCTGGAAAAAGAACGACCCTGCGGACATGCACAAGAGTACCGACGGAGTAGCTATTTTTTTTTAGCGAGATTCAATTGTGTTCTGTGTTTTGGGTCTATTGGCCTATTGGTTTATAGGTGGGCAATTTTCACCAACAAGTAGGACAATGTACACATACATTTCAAACAAATTAACACATGTAGAATGAATACTAGCTGAAAATAACACGAGACAGAAGTGTGTATGTTTGAATGTTTGTTTGCTTTATAGGAAAAAGAATGGAAAATGTAGAAAATTTCAAAGAATAAACAACAAAATATGTGAAAAAAGACAGTCTTACACCATCTAACGGGGATGAGAACTGCCATATAGTGGAGATGTCAGTTTTTCCCGAACCATCGAGAGATCATTCACCTGTCAGGGACAATGACTAGAACGGTTCTTTGAACGACTTTGGTCTGAAACAATAAATGTAGCCTTTATCATTATGAACATTTTTGCTTTTATTATTGCGATTATAATGCAATTAATCGATTTCATGTTCAATTTTTGACTTGTATATTTGTATGAATATAAGGAACCAAATTAATCAGGGATTATACTTTGTCCAAGGTGTGCAGATGGTTGAATTGACGCTCAGTTTTGACCAATCAAAACTTCGTAAAATAAATGTTGCATTAGAATAATTATCTTTTATTGAGTTGTCAAGAAAATAGTCAAATCCGAAAAAAAAAATCACGCCTCAGGGGCAATTTTACGGTTATTAATGATTCAGAGGACAATTTGGTCTAATACAGACAAACATGTAGCCCTTATTATTCTGAACATTTTTGTTGAAATAATTGATTATCTATCTGTTTCGGTTTTCAAGATATTAGTCAAAAACCTACAAATTATCACTCACAAAGGGCAAGAACTCATGTAAAGAATCGCGAATTCTAATTGAGCCAATCTGATAATTAAATTGCACCAGTTGATACTTAATATTTTTGCTATTACATTTAATCAGCAATGCGGTTTCCGAGTTAAACATGATAAGGGTATACATTTAACATTTAAAAAGATAACAGAAACGTTTAGGCCCATTTACACATTTTCACAGTGCAGAAGATTCACAAGGTCTTTAGAGTAATGGAAATCGTTAATAAATGCCCCTTTTCTCGATGACCTTGTATTGTGTAATTTACCCAAGTGTAAGCAAAGTCTTCTTCGAGGAAATTTCGTTCATTGTGGTATGCAAATATTGAAAGTGTAGGACTTTTTTTAAATATAAGAGTTTCTATCTCCAAGTTCCTGTATTGAATTGAATTCAATCTCCAACCGGCCATAATCGTGATTCTCGAGAATCGGAATCGTTTAGGATAAAACAATTCCTTCGAAGTCTTGAAAAGGCCTACCTCAATTATGCAAATACATTTGATATAATATTTAATTAAGATATACTTTATCATAACAAATCACTCTCATAATATGCATTATAACACAATGACTTCGAAATTGTCGAAGCCTATGGTGACTTTGCATGTGGGTAATCATCTCAAATAATACAACTATCGCGAGAAGGGTATCTGATCAGTACTTTGACCTAACGCGTACGGTCCACACCGTTCGCAAATTATTTTAAAATTCGTCTGCGGTCGGACCGTACGCGTATGTTCAAAGCGTACGCGCATGGTCGGGGTCATATAATGCAAATTTTTTGTATTATCTAATTGATCTAAGGCTGAGATATATACCGTCATATACGTAATATATGTGATTTCGGCTCAGCCTGAATTTTTACCTCACCTGACCAAAAAGAGTTAATGAAAGCTAATGCCATCACTTGGCATCCGCCGTTCGTCCGTCTGTCGTCCGTTAACTTTTCACATTTTCGTCTTCTCCTCTGAAGCCGCTTAAGCAATTTCAACCAAGATTACAGGAATGATGTAATCAACGTCCTTAACAAAGATTTCTCACTTTGTTGCAATCCGATAAAAAACATGGCTGCCAGCAAGGAACACACATGAAGTTTATTATTGACCTTATGGGAAAACACATTTTCATCTTGTCCGCTTAAACCACTTATGCAAATTCAACCAATCTTTACATGAATAATGTACTAAAGGCTCATTTCGTCCAGATCCAATAAAAAACATGGCCGCCAGCACAGAACAGACTTTAATATTGGACCCCAATACAAAATCACATTTTTATATTCTTCTCTATAACCACGGCAGCAAAATTAGTAAACTTTAGAGAAATTATGTACTATTGGATCCTAACAAAGATTGCTTATTTCTCTCCGATCCAATAAAAAACTTGGCCGCCATTGCAGGCGGAACACAGTTCAACATTGGACCCTAGGATAAATATTTTCATCTTCTCCTCTGAAATCACTGAAGCAAATTCAACCAAATTTTACAGGAATGCATAAAGATATTTAATAGGAATGTTCTGTGTGTTGCGTGTAAGGTACAGGTATGGTTGGGAAATCAATTTTTTGTATGTATATATTTATTTATATATATGTGTGTTGTGCACATCATGAATGGAATGTGTGTTATAGTGTGCGCAACAACTTCATATTTATATGTAATTATATTGTTTAGTAAGTAGGTGTTATGAATGTAATGTGAATGAAAAATCCTATTTGTGTTCTTTATGCATTCATTTTATTTTTCTTCTTTTATTTTTCTTCTTCTTTAATTAAAAGCCCACGTGTTTTTGGAGTATTCTAAAATAAATAAATAAATAAATAAATGCTCGAAATGGCCTGACGTCAGAATGTTTCTGTTCAAATTTTGTTCTTTTGAAGCTTTTTAAGTTGTCTTCTTTTTTACTTCATACTACCTAAGACTATGAAAAAGGTTATTGATATCTGTACATAAATATTTTACATGATAATTCCTGCCAATAAATGCATTACAAAAAAAAATAATACAGGAATAATGTACAGAAGTTTTGTACAAGAATTGCTCATTTTATTTCAATCCAGCAAAAAAAATGGTCTCCAGTGCACAACATAGTTTAACATTGGTGCCTTTTAGAAAATCATCTTCTCTGGAACTATTTTATTTTAACTATATGTAAAGAAGGTCCCTTGCAAAAATTGCTCGTTTCATTAGGATCGGACAAACAACACAGGTGCAAATGGAGAACATATCTAAACATTAGATCCCATCGGTAAAAACATCATTTTTTGTCATGCATGACATTGAAGCATTTTGTCGTGTGAGTGATACAGGCTCAGTCTCTGAGCCTCTAGATGGATAATTAGTAAATAAAAATGAAACAGCTGAGAAAACACGAATTATTTCAAAACATGAAAAAGTTGACATATTTCCAAAGCATGCAAAAGAAATATTCGTCTTGATTTTTAGCCATGAATTTGCACCGACATAGACAAACAAACGTGTGTACCCGCAAACAAATATTTAAACGAACCATTTTCCTTTTGCGTTCTCCCGAAAATGAAATTATGTCTTGACATCGAATCTGTCTCTCCAAACTAAATTAACAATATCTGCAGTAAATAGCAAGAAATAAAGTGCATATATGTTCTTCTTGTCTTGTTTCATTTGGCCGGCCTTTGCGTATTACTTCAGATCCTTGATTTCACAAACTGGATAACTTCATTCATGACTGCATTATCCTATCTGCCTGCATATTTTTTTTCTTTTTAGAAATACACTGCACATCTACCCCGTTTTCGCAACACATTTAGACTGTAGTAGAATCTACCGGCTTTCATTCTTACTCCTATAGTTTTTTGGGTTAAAGGAATTTCTAAAGATACCCATACGGTCAGCATACCGAAATGGTCTGGCTTGATCCAGACTGTATGAGTATACGCATACGATCGGACTATACACGCATATGAGTATACGCATATGGTCCAGACCGTATTCTCATGTATTCTCATGTTATCCCCCTTTAATCCAACATATAACCCTAAACTAAACTGCTATGACAACTCAAATTCATTTATTTTTTTTTTTCGAATGTTATTCTAATGTTCTCATGTTTTCTCCCTTTTATCCAATTTCTAACCTTAACCTAAGCTGCTATGACTAATATTTTTATTTATTTTCAATTATTTCTTATTTTCTCCATTTTTTAAATTGTATTTTTTATCCAATTTTACACTTTTATTTTAATAACCATAGTCATTTCCCCTTTTCATAACCTAACCACTAAGGCGTTCGCCCTGAACTACATTACTGTATCGCTTCTTGGAGGTCATCCAGGCTTGTGACTGGCTATCCGATAAGATAGGCCAAATTGCCCTTCCTCCGTCCCATTTGTATTTAAGCAATATGGATTGCTTTTATTTTGTCAACGTAGAATGTCATATTCGTAAAAAGATGAATTGTCCAATTCGTATTGGGTCTCTGTTGTCTTATTTCAGGAGATCCTGTCGGTCTACTTCATCAATAAGCAGGTGAAGATCTTCTTTATTTTTTATTAACATGGGTACTTCCAAAAATCTGGTGTTATTCTGGCTTGCATGGAAATGTCGAAGTTCATCCCTTTCTATATCTCGCAAAATAAAGCCAAAGGGTATCTTAAAGGCAGACGTCTGGAATATTGAAGAGAGAGCTGTTGTCCAAAACGAAGTTGTATGGATCTTGTATGAGATTTTCTGTATATTTTGAGGTTCGAATACTGGGCCAGATTTCTAGGTGCAACTTTTGAGAGCCACGATCTTCGGGCAGGACGTCTCGATTGTTAGGATCCTTATCGGTTGATGGTATGATAACATTCTTGGATGATTGGTCGGTTGGTACATATTCTTGTTGCTTTCGGGTTGATTGGTAGTTTGTGTATCCCCTTTTCCAGGTTGTGATGTGTTGGTTCTGTTCATCATCATCCTAAACTTCGTAGGTTTGGCACCTGGTCTTTCGTGTATAGAACGGTGACGTTTGAGGCTAGATTGGTCGTTAAAGAACTGACCACAGACATCACATCTTAAGATGTAATCATGGGATGCCTCGTGTCTTTTTTGTTGTCTTCTTGGTCGAATTTTTTCGCACACTTGGTATAGCTGTATTTTTGTTTTTTTTTTTTTTTTCTGAGTGGCTCTTTGGGTGTCGTTGTAAACTCCGCATTCGGTGTACGTCTTTAAGCATTTGTCACAAGTGAACATTTTAACTTCTGGTCAGCAGAATGGCAATCTTGAGACTGAAGAGGCCGATTGATCGCGCTTCTATATAGTCAAAATCATTTGTGTCGATGTGTGGGATTGGCAGGATTTAATGGCGGAAACTGACGAAGTGCTTGCTTCCCTGTTCACCAAGTCATCATCGAAACATCAGTGTGATGTATATCATACAGAATCTATTTCATAAAGGAAAACATCATGGAACCATCAGTTTGAATGCTTATTACATGGTGGTCTTTAAAAATCCAAGGGATGCTTCACAGATTCAAAGTTTAACTCAACAGAATAATGTTTCCTAATAGTTCCAGTTTTTGTTAGAAGCTTTTGCTGCTGCTGCTTCTGAACCTCATGGATACTTGTTATTGGGTAGAAACAAGAAACGGCCGAAAAACTCCGTGTCAGAAGTCACATTTTCCCCGGTGAAACGATAATCGCCTACGAAGATGAATAAAAGAACATGCAACGACAAATCATGTCAGTTGAATTCCAACTCTTCAACGGACGCTATGTCGTGTATCTACATCGTTATTCCAACTGGAATGAAGAAATATATGAAAGAAAAAGAAAAAACGAAACCTGGTTATCGGAAAATTCTTTCTAAACAACCTATCCAGAACGTGGATCCAATACTTGAGAAAAGATTGAAAGAATCGAAACCTGGATATTGGAAATTTCTTCTTAAATCACGTAGAAACCGTTTGGAAGGATCGAAACTTAGATATCAACGGAATATTCAACCTAAATTACCGTTCTTCGAGACAAAGCCCCTGGATCTAAGACCCAAGAAAAAGAAGTGTTCAAATGTCAAGAAGTGAATAAACGTCCTGAATTCGTCAAAAAGAAAACATTTCTGAAGCGTGTATCGAATTGGTCGAACTGAACAAAAATGTGACGAAGGACCGCAAAAAATACAAGAAGATAATTCTGCAAAACTCACCACCTCAACAAACCCCCATTGGACTTTAATATAGAAAAAAGAGGAAAACAAAAGAAAAAAAAATAAGACTTAAAGAAAAAAAAACAAAAGAAGAAAGAAGAAAGAAAAAAGGTTAATGCAGCCTATCATACGTGATAGCCAGTCACAAGCCTGGATAAATGCAGATTGACCCTTGTGAATATAATAACAATACAATAGATCTATCGATACTACAATGATTAAGTTAAGAAAAATGATCACGGTTAGGTCATTGGGTCAATAAAATGCATTTCTTTTTGTACTAGCAACAAATTAAGGTTTAACTAATAATACTAAGATAAACAATACTGAAAATTAACCCTCAAATATAAACTCCTTTAGATATTTTACTAGACATACTTTATGGAAATAGTCTTTCATTTCCCTGTGAGTTCCAACAAATTTCAACTGGTTTATAGTTCCATCAGATTGAAGATAAGCTTATAAAAGGAGATGTAGATATATCATTCCGAAAGTAATCATTTCTGAAGCAAAAAGTGGATTGAAGCTGTACACAACATTGACCAATCAAATTGCAGGAAATCCAACCAATCAGAAGCCTGCATTTACAAGGGATTGACCAATCAGAATACAGGAAAATTAGTGTGAGAAAAAATTCGACCGAGAAGACAACAAGGAAAGAGACTCGAAGCATCCCATGATTACACTTTAAGATGTGATGTCTACGGTAAGATTTTTTTAACGACCAACCTAACCTCATACGTCACCGTGCTATACACGAAAGACCAGTTGCCAAACCTGTGAAGCATATGACCATGATGACGAACAGACCCAACACATCACATCAATCTGGAAAAGGGGATACACAAACCACCAATCAACCTGAAAGCAACAAGAATATACCAACCAACCTATTATCCAAGAATGTTACCACACCGGCAACCGATAAGGATCCCATCAAACCAGACTTCCTGCCCGAAGATCGTGACTCTCGATAGTTGCACCTGGAAAACTGGCCCAGTATTCCAACCTCAAAATATACAGGAAATCTGATACAAGATCGATATAACTTCGTTTTGGACAACAGCTCTCTTCCAAACATTCCAGAGAAAGTATGGGAAATCTTTGAACATCAAACGTCAGCCTTTAAGATTAACTTATCCTTTGGCTTTATTTTGCGAGATATAGAAACGGATGAACTTCGATATTTCCATGCCAGCCAGAATAATACCAGATTTTCGGAAGTACCCATGCTAATAAAAAATAAAGCAGATCTTCACCTGGTTATTGACGAAGTAGACCGACATGATCTCTTTAAAAATACATAAGACCACAGAGACCCAACACCAAATGGACACTTCATCTTCTTACGAATATGACATTCTACGTTAACAAAATTTAAGCAATAAATATTTTTGAAATACAAATGGGGCGGAGGGAGGTCAATGCGACCTTTCTTATCGGATAGCCAGTCACAAGCCTAGATAAACGCAGAGTGACCTCCAAGAAGCGAGAAAATTTAATGTAGTTCAGAGAGAATGCCTTATTGGTTATATTACGAAAAGGGGAAATAACTATGGTTATTAAAAAAGTGTAAAATTAAATAAAAATATAATTAAAACAAAATGAAGAAAATAAAAAAAAATAATTGAAAATAAATGAATATAGTAGTCATAGCAGCATCGGATAAGGTTAGAAATTGGATACAAGGGAGATAAAATGAGAATATTTGAATAACATTCGAAAAAATAAATGAATATAGAGTTGTCATAGCAGCTTAGGCTAGGGTTAGAGGTAGAGTAAGGGAGAGAACTCCAATAGTTTGAGAATATTAGAATTACATTCGAAAATTAAAAAAATAAAGAAATACAGGTGTCAAAGCAACTAAAAATATGCATAAAAGAGAGATAACTCCAATAGTTTGAAAATATTAGAACAACAATAAAAGGGAGGAACTATGGAGGTATATAGAAAACTGCAAAAAAAAAAATGGTAAGGGTTAGTCGTGAACAAAGACAACAAAATCAGAAAACGGGTTTATACGAATTGAAAGAACACAAAATAATGTATACGAAAAGTAAAACGGTTAGGGTTAAGGATTAAAGTTAGGATTAGTGTAAGTATAAGGTTAATGTTAGGGCATTGGGTAAGAGAGACAAACCTAAAATAAAATAGTCATTGTTGGGATAAAAGAACACAGAAGCTTGGATTGGGTTTGGAGTGGGTAGAGTAAGTCATGACATATCCGAACAAAAACATTGCTGCTTATCTAACAACACAACTGCAAAAAGTTAAGATAAAGGGTTAATGTTAAGGTCTAAAAATTAGCATAAGAATAACGGTTTATTAGGGTTTAGGGGTTCAATAAGGGTTAAGCACCTGTATCTATCTCATTTGCATATATAGTTCAGAATAAAGGCGAGTCCTAAAGCCAAGAAGGAAAAGAGACACACGTTGCGAGATCAATGTTCACCAATACACGATCCCTTATAAAGTGGGACACACGTGAAGAGACGGAAATTTCAATGAAAGAGTAAGGGAAAATCCACACTTCGACTGCATTTGACAGCATCTCGACAAATTCGAACCCAATAAAATATAATATTAATACAGTAGCACCTAAACAGCACCTCGACAATTGGGAACCAATTAATAAAGTATTAAAACGGCTAGCACCTCGACAGATGCCAAGCCATAATATATATTATTCATACAGTAGCAACTCAACAGCACCTCGATGGGCTCCTCGACAAAAGCGAGCCAAAAAGTATGGATTGAAATGGGGTTCCAGTAAATTCAAGATGCTAGGTATTATATTTTCTGTTGATATTGATGATATTCCTTATTTGAATTATATACCAAAAATGAAAGATATAGATAACATTCTAATGAGATGGTCAAAACAACATCTCACACCATTTGGGAAAATAACTATTGTTAAGACTCTTATAATTTCTAAATTAAATCATCTTTTCCTGTCAATTCCATCTCCTGATGAACACATGCTGAAGGAACTCATTAGCAAAATTTTCTTATTTGTTTGGGATAATAAACCAGATAAAGTCAAGAGAGATGTTATATGTCAAACATATTATAAAGGGGGACTAAAAATGATAAATTTGTATGCCTTTATTCAAGGTCTTAAACTAACATGGGTAAGACGGTTATTTCAGTCAGATGCAAAATGGGTTAAACTATTTAAATCTGCCGAGAACACTGATTTAACACTTTTAGCTTATATAGGACCGAAAGAACACTCCGATAATAAATTCTGGAATGAAGTATATGATGCGTGGAATTGTTTGAAAAAAACACAAAAACCAAAATATCCTTGTGATATTCTTTTTTCATCTTTATGGAGAAATAAAGATATAAAAATTGACAATAGCAGTGTGTTCTATAAAGATTGGGCAAAAAGGGGGGTCTTGACAATCAATGATATTGTAGATACGGAAGGGAATATTATGTCATTTCAAGAATTTAAAACAACTTTTAATTTTCAACCCATATTCACACTTTACTATGGACTGGTAAAATCAGTAAAAATATTTGTTAATACTCTTGATATTGAACTTAAAGCTAAGGAAAATCAACCATGTTTACCATTTAATATTGTAATTTTCTTTAAATCTAAAAAGTGTTCAAAAGATATGTATGATATCCTGAACACAAAGGAGGTAAGCAATTTGGCAGAACAAAAATGGGATCAAGTAATGGACCACAACATGTTAAACTGGAAAAATGTGCATCTGTACTCTACTAAATATACAAAAAATACTAAACTCAACTGGTTGCAGTATAGAATAGTACATCATATATTAGCCACAAACACTTTCTTATTCAAGATAAAATTAAAACTCTCTGATGTTTGTACTTTCTGCAATGAGGAGCCAGAAACCATTCAACATTTATTTTGGGGCTGTCATAAGATATCAGAACTGTGGATTGACTTGAATCGTTGGATTTTTGAGATGACAAATATAGAAATTCCTTTAAATATGGAAATTTTTTTGTTTGGTACATTATCTGGGAATGGTTTGAATTTTGTCAAAAATAAGATACTTCTACTTACAAAATTCTATATTTATAAAATAAAGTTAAGTGATGGAAGGGTAAATTTAAATGCCCTGAAAATTTTTTTAAAAGAAAACTTAACTTTAGAGAAATATGTTTCTTTCGGACACTTTAATCCTGATGAATATGTTAAGTACTGGAACCCCTGGAGCCAAATTCTAGATCCATAAAATGGTAAATTACGTTTAGAATATTTAACTTTAACTGCCTGTCCATATTGAATTTATTAATTAATATAATTCCTGCTGTATGGTGTTTAAAAATATGTCTTTCTTATCATATCCTATTTCTTGTATTTGTGATTGTCTTGTTTGTACATGTATTATGTCATTGTATTGTTTATTTATGTTTTTGTAAATATGAAGTTATTCATTAAAAAAAAGCGAGCCAAAAGCCAAACCAAAATATGTAGTATTAATACCGTAACACCTCAAGAATACCTCGACGGACACCTCGACAAATGCCAAACCATGATATTTAGTGTACATGAGGACTTGACTAGGCGAGATCAAGGCTATTGACGAGACACACGTGGCGAAACCAAAAGTTCAACACCAACGGTATATCAGCACCTCGACTTCACCTCAACAGCACCTCGACAAATGCCAAACCATAATATATAGTATAAATACAGTAGCACCTCAACAGCACCTCGACGGGCACCTCGACAAAAGCGAGCCAAAAGCCACATTATATACTACTTACGTGCTTGTTATGAACTATAAATTCACGATCTCCCGGATGGAGATCTCCACAACGTATGTCTCTTCAGTGTAAATTAAAGTAGAACATTTCAACTGAAATAATGTTTTCCCCATGCATGCCCATGCATGTGCATCTCAACATTTTAAACTCGCATCTCGACTTTTTTAACTTGCATCTCGAACGTTTTGACTCGCATCTCGACTTTTTCATTTTTTAACTCGCATCTCGACTTTTTCATTTTTTAACTCGCATCTCGACTTTTTTAACTCGCACCTCGATTTGTCTTCTCGCATCTTGACTTTTTCATCTCGCATCTCGACTTTTTTAACTCGCATTTCGACTTTTTCATCTCGCATTTCGACTTTTTTAACTCGCATCTGGACCTTTTTAACTCGCATTTCGACCTTTTCAACTCGCATCTCGACTTTTTCAACTTGCATCTCGCATCTCGACCAAGCGTAACACTCAGTTTTACATAATGCTTAATAAAGATGGGTTTGCTTTAACGATAAATAGAAAAAAATAGGATTTTGTGCATTTTCATCCAAAAAATGATCGGGAGGGATTTGGTGACGAAATTTATGATCGTTAAGGATAAGCTAAGCCTATTTTAAAAAGAAAAGTGTTATGTTATTCCTTTATATATTACGATGATACTTAGAAAAATGCATAAAGGATAATGGTAAGATGCTGATTTTACGTATTTTCAAAAGTGCAGTAGTGTTTATTATTTCATTTCTTGTTATCGTTTTAGCATGTGAATATGTATATATTCATGCGATGCTCCAGATACTGGTAATATTTTCACGTAAACGGCGTATGAAGCTTCTTTATTATTTGAGTACTGCTTGGAATTTAAGTACCTTGGCAGTGCTGTACTTCACTTTAACATTTGTTTTCGGTGATCTCATAATTTGCTTTGTGGTCATAATATGTCTAATGTGCTAATCTCTTTCATCATGCCAATAATGTCATACTTATGCTGTCCCGCGTTATACTGAATATGAATTTTAAACCATTTAGGGAGCAACCATTTGATTTTTATGGGGGGGGGGGGCAAGGAAGGAATTCGAAAAAAAAAGATCCATGATCAGAAATTTGGCAAAAAAAAATATCAGGACATTTATGAAGCAAAATTTTGGGCTTGAACCGAAAAAAATGACAGGGTTACTTGGAGTGAGAAAAAAATTGTCAGGCTCAAATTTTGTGTGAAAAAAAATCCAGGATCAGATGTTCCTTCCTTGCTCCCCTCCCCCACCCCCATAAAAATCAAATGGTTGCTCCCTTATTTTTCCATGATTTTTTGTTTCGTTATTTGCTGCAAAGGCATAGTATCATGTTGAGTGGTTATTAATTCAAGCGGTTTTTTCGTTTGAACGTTGTATAATGAACGAACAAACGAAAAACTAACGGGGGCATAGATGTCCTATTTTCGTTGATTGTACATGCATATATAGTTGAAAAACATATTCCTCTTCACTTATAAAAAGACGTGATTGCACATTTTTTATTGCAAAGGAATTATACGGGTACGGGTACGGAAAAATTACATTGAACTAATTTTTGGGCACAGTACCGCTGGTATTCTCCCTCCTCGTCTATTTTTGTGTGTCTTATATAATTCTCTGTTTATAGAAACGCACATTTTATTCTAGGACTGTAATTTTAAATTAATATTTACACTTAGAACCGATCCCAACCGCCAGTTTATGACGTGTATATCTTTTGTAAGCATCTGAGTTAAAGAAAACACAATGCCATCAAATGTAGACGGAAACAGACCATATATTGTATAATTCATACACAATGGAGCTTTTTGTCATCTTTTTACAACGGAACTGCCAGTTATTGATATAGAAGCAAGCAATGAATCAGTAACAACATCACTGCATTTCGATTGGTCAAGAATGTCATGTAGGGACACATTTATTTAATCGACCCTATTATTGGAAAATGGATTCAATATTACATGACTAACGCACTGTACCATTGTTTTCCTTCAAAATGGTATACAATGGATTAGAATTACTTCAATGTGCTCACCAAATTATAAAAGGGAGACCATGCGAGACGGGGTGGCTGAAAGAAAGGAGGGGCGGGAGAAAGGAGGCCTCGGGTGGGAGAAAAATAAAAGAGGATAGGGACGGGATACACCTCTGTCCACTCTCTCGTCTTTGCTCTTCATACACCTTAACCACCCCCAACCCCATCCCAACCCCTTCATTTGTTTAAAATTTGTTCACTCTTTGTAGTTAATCAAATGATAGCAGTATTTCGTAAAATGTTTGTATCTTAACTGATAAGAATATGTAAGAAACTTTTGCGCACAAGTCAGTAAGTCGTGAGATAAATGTAGAAAACTATGTTCAGGCTAGAGAGACAAGTGCGCACTAGTCGAAAATCTATGGCCCGTGCGTTCAGACTACACACTGGTCATTCGGCTAATCGGGTGAATTGTCCGTTAATTCTATTCTATAGGTGATTGGTCCGTTGACTGGAGTAAGTTAAACATAACTTATCGTACCATCAAGGTAAATGTCAGTCAAATTTTGCCTTTTCATAATGCATGCAATTCATAGGAAACTAATGTGTGTGTCTACCAGTGTAAAAAATAATGTGTGAATAGTTTTATGATAACATTTTTTGGTGAACTTTTCACAATTTTAACATATTTTAGAAAGGCGTATTACTCACCACTATATTTTGACTTTTTACGATGTATACAAACTTCAGTTTTTAGTTTTATAAGAAACATACTAGAGGAAACACACATTTCAAATTTTCCGATGAAAAATATGAATAAGTAGCACACACTACATCAACAACACAATGCACTGATTTATATTTATGAAGATAATGATGAATTATTATCAGTCAGTTAATCGAAATCCCCTGCTACTCAGTCCGTTTACTAGGTCAGTTGAGAGTAAATCTTATAGTTCTTATAGTTCTAGTGCAGTTTGCCAAAGCAGAGTTGACAGATTTGGGTTTTTATTCGTTGGTTCTGGTCGTTTATTTGTGTCATGTGTTGAATTCGTCATTTGCAATTGACAATTTTGTAAGCCAGCTTCCAACTAAACTTTAAAATATCTTAAAAATAAAATGTTTTAGTTATTCATTTAATACTTATTATTGTACTGATTTAAAGCATTTTTCGGATAATGGTCTTACAAATGCTTAGATTGGATCTGCGCTAAAAATGACAAGGTGTCGAAATGGCCATCTGCAGAAACTACCTTTGTAATTTCTTAGGTATTTAATGTTTAAAGGGTTATCCGACCGAGTAAAAAGGTACTTGATTACATATTCTAATCAAAGCAAGGGCTACGCGTAGCCATATATCTCCGCCGCTCCAATATTATCTCAATCCAACGAGAAATTAATTTGCTAGAACGCTTACAAGTATATTTTGTCAATTTTCAAAGTTAAAAAGGGGCATAAATACTCCAAAAATATTCAACCAGGACTCATCTTCAAAGTCACTTGAGATATCCTAGATATAAAGCTACTGTATACATATATTATCCAAATATAATGAGCAATAATTTTTCTAGAGCGCTTACAAGGATATTTTGTCAATTTTCAAAGTTAAAAAGGGGCATAACTCCTACAAAAATACTCAAATAGAACTCATCTTTGACCTCACTTGAGGCATTCTAAAACTGTGTAAATATTATCACAATCCAATGAGAAATAAATTTTCTAGAGCGCTTACAAGGATATTTTGTCAATTCTCAAAGTTAGAAGGGGGCATAACTCATACAAAAATACTCGAACAGGACTCATCTTTGAACTCACTTGAGGCATTCTAGAATTAAAGCTACTGTATAAATATTATCCAAATTCAATGAGAAATAAATTATCTAGAGCGCTTACAAGGATATTTTGTCAATTTTGTAGGTTAAAAAGGGGCATAACTCCTACAAAAATATTCGAATAGGACTCATCTTTGAACTCGCTCGGGTATCCTTGAACTAAAGCTACTGTATAAATATTATTCAAATCCAATGAGAAATAAACTTGCTAAAGCGCTTACAAGGCGGATAGACGAACGGACGGACGGACAGACGGACGGACGCCCGGCATTACCATATCCCCGCGTCGCGTTGCGGCGGGGATAATTATAATTACAAGTAATCTGTAATGACCTTTTACTTGAAATATCTTGTATTTATGAATTCAGTGATCGAAAATAAGTCTGAAAGATTTTAAGGAAATTTTGTTTCCATTATCGAATACTGCATGAAATAGTTATTTTCTGATTTTTAGGGGTCAAAAATAGCTCATTGTCAGATGCGACTCAAGTGTCAAAGTAATCCTTGAAAATTGTGCACCTTACACTTTAATTATTATTTTACATGTATTGATTTAAGAAGTAAAAATCATGAAATAAAAAATAAAAATAAAGAAAATAAAATAAAAAAATCTCTTTGTCACATTCCAAATAATTTTTAAAACATCATGTTGAACCTGTAAAGTACGGAAGCCGGAAGGGGACTTCCGAGTTCCGACTTCTTACTTCTTACTTCTAACTTCTAACTTCTTACTTCTAACTTCTTACTCATTTGTTCGATGTTGTAATTCGGAAAGGTGGTTTTTCCGAGTTTCAACATCGATTTTGGCATTTACTTTTGTCAATTTTCAGAACTAAAGGTTTCAGATTTTATGACTAATGGCGAAAGCAATAAAAATGATAGATTAAATGCCGTTTAACGTCCTACTTTCAATAATTCAGCCAAAACCCAAGACGAGAACAGGTTTATAAAAAGATGATTTATTAGGGAAAAGGAAAAACACTGGGAGGGGAGAATTATGATTGCCACTGGTAACAGAGTATTAATTCGGAGTGAGCCTTGAAACCGGTTATCTTCAAACTACAGGACTGTTTCAAGGATTCTCAAACGTGAACGGTCTTGTATTTTAAGTGTAATTAGCGATGTGTTTTATTTGTATTATGTCAGATGAAAATTACAGGTAAAGTTTACTAACAAATGTATTCAATTTTCTTCACAAAAATTGCAGATACAACAAATCGTGTTCAACTTAGCATTAGCAACACACACACACATACCCTTAAAGGTTGTTGAGAGTAATACTCTTTTACACCCCTTGAAGACGATTTAGCTTGTATTGTAAAGCTCGTTTGATTTAGGCAGGTATCATAACAAAGTAAGGGTGGATGCTTGGGAACGTACACGCTTGCTGAATTTTAACACATACATGTACCCCTGTCAGACATCGTAGTGTTAAGTCAACTACTGTAATCGTGTAATCATATTTTTAAAAGAAACTACATTTATTTTAGAATAAGCATGAACCGAAGTTCACAAACTCTGTCAGTCTTATTTGAAGATTTCTTAGTTCACTTTATCTGGAAGCACGACGTGTTCATTGAAATTATAGGAAGTGCGCAGATAGAACTAAAACGATGTAATTAACAGTCATCCCTGATATTTTTCGATTGTTTTGTTTTGTTTATTTTATTTATACTTTTTTCTTGTTTTGTTTTGTTTTGTTTTTGTTTTGTTTTTGTTTTTGTTTTTTTTGTTTTTGATTTGTTTTGTTTTGTTTTTAGTTTTTTTATATCTATTTAGACAGTTTCGTACTTCTGGGCATAGGGTATAAATAATTTTTCACATTCTCTATACAATTTTTCCAATTCAGCCGTAAAATCTGTCCCATCCTGGAATACAAAGACTTGCAATTATTCATAATTAAGATATGAACATTACATTTTAATCATTACAGTTTGGTGTTCATTCCATGCTCTACATGCTGTCATAGATCTCCCAAATTCTTTCTCACTTCTTACTTCTAACTTCTTACTTCTTACTTCTAACTTCTTACTTCTTACCTCTAACTCTTACTTCTAAGTTAGAACCTGGACAGGCAAAGAACATTCAACCCGGTATTTAATAATAGATTATAAGTAAGACTTTTCATCATATTGATCCTTGCCTAATAGGGCATTGCAAAAGCAAGAAAAATTGACAAACCGATTAAATGGTGTCTAACGTCCACCTAGCGAAATATTTCAACTTTAATTCAAGACGAGAACAGCTTTTTGAATGCAAAATTAATCTGGGAAAATGGAAAACGCGGGGGGGATGATTGTACAGAAAATTTTAGTTTCAATGGCAACGTTCTATCCTTATCGTGGCAAGTTAGAGGGGGATTTAAGAAGTGTATTGATTTCTTTGCATGACTCTGTTCCGCACTGGCGGCCATGTTTTTTGTCAGATTGGAACGATATGTGCAATCCTTGTACATTTGTAAAGGAACGTCTATATATCCATACTACATCATTCCAGTACAGTTTGGTTGAATTTGCTTCCATAAGTTCTTAGGAGATGACGAAAATGATGTTTTTCCAATAGGGTCCAATGTTAAATTATGTTCCTCGCTGGCATGCATGTTTTGTGTTGGATCAGAACGGAATCAGCAGTTTTTCTTAATCGCCTTCAATACCGATTATTCCTGTAAAGTTTGCTTGAATTGTTTTATTGGTTTCAGAGGAGATGATGAAAATGTGAACAATTAACCGGCGGACAGGTCAGGTGAGCTAATTAAAAAAGATTAATTAAAACTCTTTTTCAGGATTATAGAGTTAGGGGCCAATGCAAGCTGAACACGATTTTCTGTATCTACAATTTGTTATTGAAAATTGAATAAGTTTATATTTCTAAATGAAAACCTTTACCCACTATTTTTATTAGACATAATGCAAATAAAACACATCGCTTATAACATACAAAAATACAAGACCGTTCACGTTAAGGAATCCTTGCAACAGTCCCGTAGTATGTAGGTTAACGGGTTGCGAGGCTGACTCCCCCTTTACCCTGATGTCTTGATCAACCTGTTCTCGTCTTGGATTTTGGCTGAAATATTGAAATTAGGGCGTTAAACGCCATTCGATCCATCAATCAATTTTTATTGCTTTTGCAATTAGTCATAAACTAGAGGAAAAATATAATGAAACCTCAGTCCGAACATTGACAATATAAATACCGAAGTCAGTGTTGCAATCCGGAAAGGCTTCCTTTCCGGATTGCAACATCGAAGTAAGAAGTAAGAAGTTAGAAGTAAGAAGTTAGAAGTTAGAAGTTAGAAGTAAGAAGTAAGAAGTTAGAAGTAAGAAGTAAGAAGTAAGACGTAAGAAGCAATATGTTAGAAATATTTTGAAAGATAAACAAAACTGAGTATGTAGAACAGGGAATGAACACCCACATACTTAAAATTTATGGTGCATCCCTTTACTTGCCTAATATTCCAGGGGGGTAGATTTTAATGCTGATTTTTGAAAATCTAAAACGAATGTGAGACACTTTCGGTACTCTTCTCTAAAATAATATTATCCATAAAACTTGGAAACTGCTAGTATCTAAATCAACTGAAAATGAATCTTTGTGTTAAAGGTTAATGCACACCTCTGCCCGTTATTTTTATTGGACATGATGAAAATAAAACACACAAAAATACACTACCGTTCACGTTAAGAAATCCTTGCAACAGTCCCGTAGTATGTATGTAACGGATTGCAAGGCCGACTCGCCCTTCATCATTAATCTTATCACGTTGATAAATCTGTTCTCGTCTTTGATTTTGGCTGAAATGTTGAAATTAAGACGTTCAACGCCATTTGATCTATCAATCACTTTTTTTTTTGCCTTTGCATATTAGTCATAAACTAGAGGAATAATATAATGAAATTTCACTCCTAACATTGACAATATTAATACGTAAGTCAGTGTTGCGTAGCCTTTCCGGATTGCAACATCGAAGTAAGAAGTAAGAAGTTAGAAGTAAGAAGTTAGAAGTAAGAAGTTAGAAGTAGGAAGTAAGAAGTTAGAAGTAAGAAGTAAGAAGTTAGAAGCAAGAAGTACTAGAAGATGGAAATATTTTGAAATATATTTATATAACAACATCTGAAGCAGGGAATGAGCTCCAAACTCTGAACATTAAAACTGTATCGTTCATCCCTCTATAATAAACAATTGCAAGTCAAGGATGTATTGACACGGCTCTGAATTTAAATCCAGAAAATGTGTACGTATTCATGCATCCACTTCCTTGATTTTTTGGACTGGGTGATATGATTTTCCTCCCTATCTTATCACTTTTACCTAGATGAACTAAGTTCCACCATACAACCTATATCGTCTCGAAAAGGTGTATAAAAAGAGGATGAACAAAAACCAAATCAATTGTTTCCGCTTGCAAGAATTTATCTTCCAAGGACTATTGCAAAATTGAACACGATTTCCTCTATATGAAGTTTTCTGTCAATTGAATTAGGTTGTATTTCAAAATGCATACCTTAAACTGCTGTTACCTAAGACAAAAAAGGAAGTATTGAAGGTGTCCGGGTTTTTTCTTTTTTTTCTTTTTTTTGGAGAGGGAATCGTGAAAAATACCACTTTATAATAAGCGTGATGCGTGACTTCATAGAATTTTTAACGTGAGAGCCACAAATTATTAAGATTGATGGCATGCACGATGGGTTCTTCAGGACCAAGATAATACAAATATATAAGACCTTTGACGCCCAAGAAGTAGGTAACTGGAGGCAAGGCTAACCCCTGCACCTCAACCCCTTTCTCCAGTGGTATTCAAAATTACTCCCTCCTCAGTGTTTTTCTGTTCCCAGATTGATTGTTATCGTCTTGAATTATAGTTTGAATATTGCTGGTAGAAGGTCTAACACCATTTAAGCTATCAATCAATATTTATTGATTTCGTGATAGGTCATAAACTATGAAACTTTCAGTCCTAACAAAACTGAGAAAATTAAATACCGAAGTCGATGTTGCAATCCGGAAAGGCTACCTTTCCGGAGGGCAACATTGAAGTAAGAAGTTAGAAGTAAGAAGTAAAAAGTCGGAACTCGGAAGTCCCTTTTCGGCTTTCGTAGTAAAGTACATAAATGTCTTTTTATTTCACAAACTCTCAATGAGCAAAAATTCCCCGACTACATCATAACCGCTAATCACTGGTAGTAATATCAGAGATTTCGAGAAGAGTTTTGAAGGTGTTTACCATAGGGGCCAATGTTATTTCATTAGTGGTTATCTTGGATGAGTTGCTGATCTGTCAGGTATCATTTTGAATGGAACTCTCTAAAGAATATTGTGTTTTATAAGTTTAGTTAAAAGTCAATTAGCGAGATTTCGAATTCTATTTTAACATACGGTCCACTTATGTTTCTCACTGACGGCCAACTTCCTGTCTTTCCAATCTAAGATATATTTTGAATAAATCGACAAACGAATACCGAACAGTTGTTTTCTATTCGCCCAAGGATTAAATCATTTAAAAGCATTCCCATACTGTCCAACATTAAACTATATTTTCTACTGGTGACAGTAATGAACCTACTCCGACGTTTGTGACTCATTTTTTTAAACACAATAATACAACATCCATTTTGAAAAGGTTTGATTTGAATTGGGAAAAAGTATTAAAACAGAAGATCTCTCAGGTCAACTGTCTTTTATATGGTCCAATACGAAGTCATGTCAACCGGTGGCCATCATGGTTGAAGTACAAACACGACAAACATCTTTTTACAGTGGTCAAGTGTAGTTTCAATTGAATAAGTAGTCTCAGAGGAGATCCTTGCTGTTGGCTTTCTAAATTACAATCCCCAAAAAACTACAAATATTTCAAAACCAGAAACATATTGGAAAATTATGAAGATGTCAATAAAATCGAACAAAGGTTGTAATTGTATACCTCCCTTTCAAAACATAATTCAAAATTTGGAATTTGAAGATATAGTCTATAGAGATGACGAGAAATGTAATCTATTAAACACATATTTTTGTTCGATTTCATCAGTGGAAGGCGCTAAAGGACAACTTCGCGATTTTCCCCAAAGAACAAACGATTTACTTAGTAATTAATATCTTTCCCGTTTCAAACGCAAAGACCCTTCTGTATTTCGTTTGATTATTAAGGTCTTTCACCACATATGAAAGACCTTACTGTATTTCTTCTAATTATTATTATTAGAGATGTTGCATCTAAGACGTATACAAAGGCCTAGACGTATTGACGCATCGCAAAGGCGCACATGGAGAGTAACGTAAATTATGTCTCAAAGAACTCGACATCAGATTGTCACTTTACATTTATGCAATAATAAATGTGATTTTTAGTAAAAATTTCTTATATTAAGCAAATATTATCACGGAAAAATCAATTACCGGCATGAGCAAACCAGCACAAACCAAAAGTGATCTTCATAACCCCAATCATACCTCAAAGCCAAAAGCGAAGGGCTTTAGCTCTGCGGCATGAGGATTGATTCATGAATATCTATTGAAAAAATGCTCTGAAAACTCAGAGCGGATTTTCACCACCTTTTTTTCTCGAAATGTTAGCTCCGCGTTATGCAGTCGACACAGACATGATACACACAGTGATGATACAAGTAAATCTATTTGAATTGATGAGACATGTTTATTTTCTGACCTCATATTTATTTTGTGTAACCAATATGTTTTCGTTTGCTGTGTCTTGTTTCCTTGTTTGTTTGTTTTTTTCAATACATTTATAATACTTGCCCGTAAAATATCATAGTCAATAGAAAAAAAAAAAAAAAAACAAAACAAACAAATATTACATGTCAAGTGTTTGCAAAGCTAAAGTATTGTAAGATATACGTTTGCACGCATGGCACAAGTGTATTATTCAAAGATCATGTATAAGATGTTTCAGGCATTAATCGTTCACTCTATAACAACAGAGTATTTTTTCACCTCTCGGTCTGCTCGATTTATTTCGATGTACTCGTTGAGGTTTCCTTGCCATATTTTTTACGAATTTACATAAATGAAAAGGTGGACAGGGTATACCGAGACCTGGAAAAGGGGGAAAGAGAAAGGGGCAAAAGTTGGGGGAAAGGGGACAGGAATGAGGGAAGAAAAAGGGACAATAAAGAGAGACAGAGAAAAGGGATTGGAGATAGGAGGAAAGAAGTGTGAGAAAGGCACCCCCTGTCCATCCCCTCATTAACTGGAATATGCACGACGGAATTTCATAAAGCAGAGGCATTGTTTGCACCATCGCAAAAACATCTCTGTAAAATGCATTACAATATATGCTTACTACATTTTTAAAAGTGTAAAGAAAACAGTATAATATTGCAACAAAACAAACCGTTAGAAAATCAGAAAAACATTCTAAGGTTATGATTATTTAATTATTTTGATTTTTAATTCTAGTTAGCAATATTTCAGCTATATCAGGAAGAGATCAATTAAATCTATTCAAAAAATATATTTAAAAAAATGAGAATAAAAAAGTAAAAAAAGGCAGCAGGTTACGTGTACAAGCTTTCACTAATGACATTATTACTTGTTACTTTTTTGTTTATTTTTTAGCTATCGCGCACAAGACGATGGAAGCATTTGTTCTAGATCTAGTGCCAGTCAAGGGTTACATATATTCTTAACATCATGCGCTGATTTGAGATGACAGTTACAAAAATTACACAGCACTTTTATATAATGTGGGGAGGGGGATGTTCATGGTAATAGAACTTTTTACATCTGCTTCGCAGCCAACATAGAGATAATACAAGAAAATTTATTTGAATTGAAAAGACAGGTTAATTTTTTTAACCATAATGTGGAGTTATGGTATTCGATAGTTCTCACCATTTTTGTGCATTTATTTTATTTTGATTGTTTTTTTTTCAATCAGTACTAAAAAAATTCAACAGAGAGAGAGAGAGAGAGAGAGAGAGAGAGAGAAGCTCGTTTTATATGTCACGTGTTTGTAAAGCTGAAGTATTGGAAGATATACGTTCACAACTGTGTTCATCAAAGATCATGTATATGGTGTTGCAGAACGTTAATCGTCCACTCAACCACAACAACAATTCATTTACTTTTCGGTCTGTTCGATTAATTTAGAAGCACGCGTTGAGGTTTCGTTGAAATATCAACAAATGGACATAAATTGGAAAAGGTTTGAATGACTGTTTAAGGAGAAAAGGCACTGTTTGCATCAAAATCATTAAGGTACTGTTTCGTATCAATTCTTTTTGATCCTAAGGACACGAGCTTTGAAAAAAATGGCCACTGCATATTTCCATTTGTCAAAAAAAAAAAGAAGAATACACATTAACTCCAAACTCATACGTTATCACTCTTCCGATTTTCTATGATTCAATAATCAGTAATCCCAAATAAACTGCTGGACACAATCTCCCGGGCACCCCCCCCCCCTAAGCAAAAGGAAAAAAATTAAAGACAAAAGACAAACTTGCATTTGGTATACACCACCTAAGAAAAGTCAGTGGTTGGGTTAAATCGGTTTTTGCCACCAAACCGCCTTTTTTCTCTAACATACGGATTTTTGAAGTAATTAATGCGCGGTCTGTTCGAACAGTTTGTAGGGTCAGCCTTCAGCAATCGTTAGCATATGTAAAGCATAAGACGTATATCCAGTATATCCAGCTTGCGTATATCATGAGGTTACGTTTTGCAAGAACACTATATACTTTAGTAACAATAGCCTTCAATTTCAAAAGACCACTCAGGAACTTTTTGATTTCAAGCATGTGTAAAAAGATAGGTCAATCAATTTGAATGTGGTTATTTAAAAAATATTCGCAAGCTTTCTAGATGCCTACCTTGTTAGATTGAAGGTTAATTCTCTAAAGCTTTAGATCAAACACTTCCCAGTCATGGCATGCAGAAACTATAAGCAAAGATTGGTTAGAATGATTAAGAATACTGTGCTTCATGCGGCGACAAGTAATTATTTAGACTGCCAAATTATGTATACATGGGCTCATTCTCTAAGGCTTTAAATCAAACACTTCCCAGTCATGGCATGCAGAAACTATAAGCAAAGATTGGTTAGATTTGATTAAGAATACTGTGCTTCATGCGGCGACAAGTAATGATTTAGACCGCCAAATTATGTATACCTATTTGAAGGAGACAGGAAGGAAAAAGCTAGGGGACAAACTCGTAAATTAAACCGTCTTAAATGTGTGTATCGGGCAAAAGCTATTGTAGCAGAAAACAATTTAAAAGATTGCTACTTAGAAAAAAGCTGGTAATTCGGAAGGCAGTTGACTAGTTGCGAATCCCGAGTTGAAATCGGAAAGTCTTGCCCCCGTTTTTATATATATCAGGATGACATAAACGGAATAACCGTCTCTGTTAGCCTATTTATAAGTGTATCCCGTCAAAAAACTCTACCTCTTTTGATCTTGAATGTCTGCTTTCTTTTCTCATTTGTGTTTCTTAATTCCAAACTCATAAGAATCAATCACCTAGCCCTTCTACCAATACCACTGAGTGGACATTTGATTTTCAGGGGGAGGGCTTGGTCGATTTTGCCTAGAAAGTTTAATTATTTTCACAAAAACCCTGAACAAATTATTTTTTTTACCAAATATCACATTAAATTATTTATTTGCATTTGCAACCAAAAATATGATTTTCAAATCAAAATTAAATTATTTATTTTCATGACAAGTAGGATAAGAATATTTATTTTCACTGGAACCAAGATTGAATTATTTACTTACAAAATCGCCAAAGCCCCCCCCC
>MJUU01024107.1:30738-93736 GCA_002080025.1 Modiolus philippinarum
AAACTTTGTCGACCATTTTCAAAATGGCCGCCATTCGAAATTTTGTTATCGCGATATCTCGGAAAAAATAAAAAATATGAAAACATTGTGTTGCAAAAAAACTCCTCTCATGAAGATCTACATTTCTGATTGGTCAAACATAAGACATAACGAGACATAACATTAACGGGGAAATACCTTGCAATTGTTCTCTAAACAACTGACTTTTTAATTATTATTTTTTTTCCCGTAAGCACGGACATTAATGGGGAAAGACCTTGCAATTGTTCTCTGAACAACTGACTTTTTAATTATTATTTTTTTCCCGTAAGCCCGTGCTAAAAAAGTACGCGACATATCATTATGATACACAAGAATCTTATTTGGCCATAGACTTCTCTTTTAAAATCACCCCACTGTATCGGTCCATTTCTAGTTACGGAGTTATCTGCCCCGGTGCAAAAAACTTGTCATCGCCTAATATCAGTAACCGCAAAAGATAGCTGATTAAGTATAATGAGAAAATGTTTAGAATGTACAATTACAACTTTGTCACATATTGAAAAAACCCTGCAGTTTATGTTTTTGAGTTATCCCCTTTAATGAATTGGAGTTTCCGCAACATTTTTTTCTCGCAAACCGTAAGTCGTACATACCTAGGACCTTCACCATAAATCATAAGTAACTTAGGTTACTACAACAATGTAAAGGTCAAAAGTCATCGCTGACCTTTATCGGTGACCTTTTACCTTGTTATCAACTAATCCCAGAATGCGTAATAGATGGCTGATTAAATGTATTGACAGAAATGTTCAGCACATTAAGGGCTACATTTGTTACATTGGACCGAAGTTCTCCGATTAACCCAGAAAGAGCTATCGCTCTTTTTTCAATAAAATTATGCATTTTCTCTATTTCCTCAAGAACAATTTTAAATTATTGATGCAAATTAATTGTAAAATATTCAGTAGGTCCAGACGAAAGGTACAAGATATTCTGTTTTTATGTTATGCCCCTTGAATTTTTCTTCTTTTTTTTTGGAAAAGGGCGGGGGTGGAATTTTTCCACTTTATTGTATGAAAATTCTTCAGATTACCTTTATAAAGTGATTTTGCTTTTCAAATGTTCAAATTTCTATTATTAAGGTCTTTCACGTCTCCGTTCGTAAAGACCTTATTGTAATTCTTATGATTATTAAGGTTTTTCACGACTCCGGTGGTGAAGACCTTTTTGTAACTCTTATGATTATTAAGGTCTTTCACGACCTATACAACTTTTCAAATGTTCAAACTTTTATTATTAAGGTCTTTCACGACTCCGGTCGTAAAAACCTTATTGTGATTCTTATGATCATTAAGGTCTTTCGCGACCTTGGTCGTAGAGACCTTATTGTATTTCTTAAGATTATTATCTTTTTTCTTCCGTAGGGTCCGCTCCGTATAAACTATGCAACATATCATTGGGACACTTGGGCTGATAGATCAGTCAGAGAATGGGAAATCAAAAGTCACCCTGCTATATTCACCTATTTTTGGTAACATAGTTATCTGCCCAAACCACATAAGGCTTGTTATCGCATTATCTCAGAAACCGTAACAGATATCTTTTTTAGAGTAATGGGGGAAAATGTTCAGAATGTCAATATCCAACTTTGTCACATCTTGACTAAAACCATGCAGTTGACCTTTATGAGTTATTCCCCCTTACGGATTTTGAGTTTCCGTTATCTTTTTAAGAGTAATGGGTAAATGTCCAGGATGTCAATATGTAACTTTGTCACATCTTGAATAAAACCATGCGGTTGACCTTATGAATTATTCCCCTCACTGATTTTGAGTTTCCGTTATAGTTTTTTTTCTTGCAAACCGTAAGTTCTGGAGACCTGGGACTTCCACCATTGATCTTAAGTAACATTGAGTTACCCAAAAAATCCAAAGGTCAAAGGTCATCGATGACCTTTATCCTTGACCTTTCGCCTTGTTATCGCGTAATCTGAAAAACCGTAATAGATAGCTGATTAAATATTGGCAAAAATGTGAAGCACATTAAGGGCTATATTTGTTACATTTGGACCGAACTTCTCCGATAACTCTTGAGAGAGTTATTGCCAATTGTTCAAAGAAATTTCTTGTTTTTGACTATCATCTTAAACACTGTAATAGATAGCTGGTCATGTTTTTTGGTAAAATAATAAGTACATTGAGGGCCACATTTGTTACATTTGGTCTGAACCTCTCCGATAACTTCGGAAAGAGTTATTGCTCACTGAATGTTAAAAATTCTGGAATTTCCCTATTACAGTATCAAATAATGGTACAAATGTTTTACTATGTCTTGTCAAATGCTCTGCCATATGCTGTTAGTTGAGCTATGCCTCATTTTGGGGGGAGGGTTGGAATAGTCCGGGATTTTTTTTTTTTTTTTTTGTTTTGAAACATATTTAGAGTTTTTTGATTATCACTATAAACAGTTTCAACTACTCCGATCATAAAAATGTACAAAAAAGTAGTATTAAGGTCTTTCACGATCTTGGTCGTTAAGACCTTATTGCATTTCTTCAGACTATTATTTTTTTCTTCCATATAGTCCGCGCCGTAAAAAACTAAGCAACATATCATTGGGACACTTGGGCTGGTAGATCAGTCAGAGAATTTGACCTAAAAAGTTATCCTGCAATTATTCACCTTTTTTTTTAGTTATCTGCCCAATCACATAAATATTGTTTTCACGTAATATCAGAAACCGTTACAGATAGCTTTTTAAGAGTAAAAGGGAAAATATTCAGAATATCAGTATGCAAATTTGTCAAATCTTGACTAAAACCATACGGTTGACCTTTATGACTTATTCTTCCTTACTGATTTTGAGGTTCTGGTATATTTTTTTTCTTGCAAACCGTAAGTCCTGGAGACCTGGGACTTCCACCATTGATCTTAAGTAACATTAAGTGACCAAAACATCCAAATGTCAAAGGTCATCGATGACCTTATCCAAGACCTTTCACCTTGTAATCGCGTAATCTCACGAACCGTAATAGATGGCTGATTAAATATATTGGCAAAAAATGTGAAACACATTACGGTCTACATTTGTTACATTTGGACCGAACCTCTCCGATAAGTCTGGATAGAGTTATTGCCCATTGTTACAAAAAAATCTGGTTTTTGACTATCATCTCAAAAATTGTAATGAAGAGCCGGTCATTTTTTTTTTTTTTGTAAAATGTTAAGCACATTAAGGACCACATTTATTTCTTTGGTCCGAACCTCTCCGATTACTGCGGAAAGAGTTATTGCTCATTGAATGTTAAATATTCAGGAATTTCCCTATAAACAGTATCAAATAATTGATGAAAAGAAATGGTACAAATGGTTTACTATGTCTTGACAAATGCTCTGCCATACGCTGCTGTTAGTTGAGCTATGTATCATTTTTTGGGTGGTGGTGGTGGATCATTATAAACAGTTTCCACTACTCCGATCATAAAAAATGTACAGAAAAGATAGTATTAAGGTCATTATTAGATCAGTCTGAGAATGGGACCTCAAATGTCACCCTGCTATTTTTCACCTATTTTTTATAAAAGAGTAATTTGCCCCAACCACATAAATATTGTTTTTAAAATATAAATATAAATATAAATATAATTTTGTTCTTGCAAACCGTAAGTCCTGAACATTGTGTGATCCAAATATCCCTAGGTCAAAGGTCATCGATGACCTTCCTTATCCGTCACCTTTCACCTTGTTATCGCGTAATCTAAAAAAAAAACGTAATAGATGACTGATTAAAAATATTGGCAAAAATGTGACTCACATTAAGGGCTACATTTGTTACATTTGGACCGAACCTCTCCGATAAATCTTGAGAGAGGTAATGCTAATTGTCCAAAACAACATCTTGTAATATGTTAAGCACATTAAGGGCCACATTTGTTACATTTGGTCCGAAGCTCTCCGATAACTCTAGAAAGAGTTATTGCTCACTGAATGTTAAAAATTCTGGAAATTCCCTATTACAGTATCAAATAGCTGATGAAAAGAAATGGTACAAATGTTTTACTATATTTTGACAAATGCTCTGCCATTTGCTGTTGGTTGAGCTATGTATCATTTTTTGGGGTGGTGGTGGTGGAATTTTCCGGGAATTTTTTTTTTCCCGGAAACATATTTAAAGTCTTTTGATTATCCTTATAAACAGTTTCAACTACTCCGATGATAAAAATGTACAAAAATATATATATTATTTAGGTCTTTCAACACCTTGGTCGTAAAGACCTTATTGCATTTGTTAAGCTTTCTTTTCTTCCGTAGGGTCCGCGCCTTAAATACTATGCAACATATCATTGGGGCACTTAGGCTGGTAGATCAGTCAGAGGACGGGACCTCAAAAGTCACCCTGCTATATTCACCTATTTGTGGTAACAGAGTAATCTGCCCCAACCACATAAATCTTGTTATGGCATAATTTCAGAAACCGTAACAGATAGCTTTTTTAGAGTAATGGGGGAAAATGTTCAGAATGTCAATATCCAACTTTGTCACATCTTGACTAAAACCATGCAGTTGACCTTTATGAGTTATTCCCCCTTACTGATTTTGCGTTTCCGTTATAATTTGTTCCTTGCAAACCGTAAGTCCTGGAGACCTGGGATTTCCAACATTGATCTTAAGTAACATTAAGTGACCCAAAACATCCCAAGGTCAAAGGTCATCGATGACCTTTATCTAAGACCTTTCACCTTGTTATCGCGTAATCTCAAAAACCGTAATAGATGGCTGATTAAATATATTGGCAAAAAATGTGAAACACATTACGGGCTACATTTGTTACATTTGGACCGAACCTCTCCGATAAGTCTGGATAGAGTTATTGCCCATTGTTAAAAAAAATCTGGTTTTTGACTATTATCTCAAAAATTGTAATAAATAATTGGTCAATTTTTTTGGTAAAATGGACCACATTTGTTACTTTGGTCCGAACCTCTCCAATTACTCCGGAAAGAGTTATTCCAATTAGCAATAACTCTTGTGGAGTAAATATTCAGGAATTTGCCTATTACAGTATCAAATAATTGATGAAAAGAAATGGTACAAATATTTTACTATGTCTTGACAAATGCTCTGCCATATGCTGTTAGTTGAGCTATACCTCAATTTTTTGGGGGGGGGGATTTTCCGGGAGTTTTTTTTCCGGAAACATATTTAAAATTCTACTACTCCGATCATAAAAATGTAGAACAAAATTTCCGGAAACATATTTAAAATCTTTTGATTATCATTATACAGTTGGGTGCTGACGCAACATTCCATCCAGGTACACTCCAGAAGCGTTCCTGGCGTGCACTTCGTGTGTACTTGAAAGTGATTCTATGACAGCCTAGAGTGAACCTGTGACCACTTTCAAGTGAACTTGAAAAGAAGATGCGATCGCGGGAGTGATCGCAAAGTGCACTTGAAGTGAAGTTCATGGCAGCTTTGGATTGCTCTTAAAGATTGGTCAGTTCAAAACACGTGATATTAATATGACGAAATTGATTTTAAGCAAAAAGTATGAAAACTCGACGACTTCACTCTCTTTTTAATCTATTTTTGATAATAAATTAAAACCAAAATGCCATAATGAATTCTGGGAGTAATATAACATTTTATATTAGTCCCAGATAGATTATAGCGTTCTTTTGTTTTATGTCCTTTGTCTTATTTATACATTCCATGCTTACGTCACATTATATTCTTGATAAATCTTGCAAACAAAAGGTATTTTATCGAGGCATATGTTTTCAGCCATTGTAGATATTTCCTATTACCCGCCTTGTTACACATTGCATCCTCTCAAAAAGAATTTGTACAAGTGAAGAAGTAAAGAGCGAATGATTTGCGCCCATCTAATAACACAAATTGCTTCTTCAAACCAAAAACAAAGGAAAACCCTTCAACCCACCAAGAATGACAAATTAAATCAGAAGCTGTTAATAACGAATTTATGCATCTTTTGTCAAAAATGACCTAAAAAGTTTGAGATATTATTTGTCAGTGCTTATTTCAATTCTCGCGACATAAAAATTACCTGATAAGATTGAAATATTTTGCATTTTAGCTTAATTATATATAATTTTTTCCTTTCTCGCGATACCAAATTTATGCATCTTTTGTGAAAAATGAATCCAAAAGTGGGAGATATTATATGTTGGTCACGTGATGTTGGTGCTTATTTTAATTGTTGCGATACAACTTTTATATATATTTTTCCCAAAGTTACCTTATAAGATTCAAATATTTTGAATTTTAGCCTTTTTCCTCTCTCGCAATACCAAATTTATGAATCTTTTGTAAAAAATGACCTGAGAAGTAGGAGATAATATATGTCAGTGCTTTTTTCAATTGGCGCGACACAACATTTATATGTATTATTTCCCAAATTACCTTATCAGACTGAAATATTTTGCAGTTTAGCTATTTTCTTTCTCGCGATACCAGATGTATAATGGAATAAAAAAGATAACAGGAAACACCTACAATGGCCGAAAAACATAGCCACATGCCAGAAAGTAAATAGGAATTGCACAAGAAAAAACCCACAATAAAAATACAAAAGACAAACATAAACAACGATAGGAACTCGGGACAGCCGGACTTGGTACCGGCACTAGCAAAAGCCAGCGGAAGGGTTAAACCGGTTTATGGGTACCCAAACCTCCCCTTTCTCTGTCCCGTTTCCCTATAGTAGAATAACCATACGAATAAAACCCATACAGGTAGACTACTAACTCCATGACCGCAATCTAGAAAGGAAAAATTAGGGGAACAAAACGTAATTTTGAAAGATGGACAAAGAGTGCTCGCCGCTAAACTGCCGGCTAGCTCAAGGAGCCTAGTCTGCTGGTAAAACACTGTCGCACTACGGAAGGAAAATCAAATTCAAAAACTCTCAATGAGTTTGGTAAAGAATCATCATGTATTTCAGTAGACATCGGCAGTATCAGTGAGAGGCCAGAATGTATGTAAAATCCTCAGGTGATTGGATCCCAAAGCTAATTTAACGGACACGTGTAGAATATCCTGTCGATATCCCCTATTGCGTAAAGAATGTAAGTTACGTCCCAGTTTTTCTGGATTTTTAATCAGTTTCTGACATTTCCGTAAAAGGATGGGGCTAGAGGAACGTCGCCGTCAAGAAAAGGGAAATTAGTAATACTGAAATCAAAATCATCCCTTTTATCGTAAATTTTAGTTTTTATTTTCCTAGAGTCAACGATCATAGTTAGATCCAGAAAAGGGCAATTCTTAGAATCATTATTAGCTTTATTAAGTTTCAGTTGTTGTGGGTAAATGATGTCGACATAATCTAAAAACTGGGGATTGTCAATAGTAAGGATATCGTCAATATACCTGCTGTTATCGTTGAAAATAGAAATAAGTTGATCACTGTTTTGTATGGTCCCATTTTGTAATTTTTTCATGAAGTCACGTTCGTAACAGAAAAGAAAAAGATCTGCAATGAGAGGTGCACAATTTGTACCCATGTGAATTCCAATGACCTGTTGATAAACAATGTTGCCAAAACGAACAAAAATGTTGTAGCAAAAGATTAAGTGCTTTAATCGTATCATCACACGTCCAGGAGGAATGATTGTTATAAGTGATATTGGAAAAGAATCCTTGCGTTTTGTTACAACAAATAAACTGCAGTCCAGAAAATTTAAAAGACCACTTAATCAATTGTCCCAATTTAGATTTTATCAGATTATGCGGAAGCGTTGTATTAAGTGTAGAAAAATCATAACTGTCGATAGATGAAACTGGTCTTTGTATTGATTGCAATTTATCTAAAACTTCAATAGAGTTTTTTACACTCCAAAAGTAATTGACACCAGAGTTTTGATAAGTTTTTTCACAATATGTTATAATTAAGTCCTTTATACAAGAAAGTGCACTGGTTAAATGGATGGACAAGTTAGTAGTAGAACAATTACTCGATGCCGAAATAAAACGATGCTTGTACGGGTTTTTGTGAAGCTTAGGAATCCAGTACATAGTAGGCAAGGTGTTATCTTTAGGTGGAACTTTGAGCATTTCTGTGTCCTTGTAATGTTGTTTGGTGAGAGTTTGTTCATCACAATTGGTGCGTTTGAAAGTATTAGAATTGTCCAATTTGTTTTGTTGGACATCAATATAATATTTCTTTCAAATGATCGAAACGTTGTTAGAAGCTTTGTCAATGGGTACAAACACATATTTTTTGCCAAGATCTCTCAATTTAGACTTTATTCTATTAACAGACAGCATAGGATGTGGCTCAACATAATTATCTTTATAAAAATTAATTCTGTTGCTGACTTTGGTAATAATTTTATCTTTGAACAAATTCAGTGCGTGTTTGTCTGCACTTTCCCGTTTGCACCATTGTATACAGTACTTAGTGACTGCGTCTTTAATGATTTCAAAACAAGCTTGCCAGTGAATATTGGAAGGTGGGCGATATTTAGGCCCTTTTCTAAAGAACTGTTGAACTTCTTTATCTTCAATGATGTTTAAGTTCCCCGTTAAAATATGTCCGCAAGAGTCATAGCGGTATGGTGACATAGAACAATCTCAGCTGCTGGGGTAGTTCTTCTCAAAATCAGCATCACAGGTGATCGAAGAGTAATTGAAAAAAAATACCTCTAGTAGATTGTTTGTAAGAAAAAGAAATGATAGGCATATCCTGGTTGTCAAAATATGCGGGTATAAGTTTTTGAATATCAGGGTCCCGGAAAATGCTTCCAATATCAATCAAATCAATCCCTTTATTAATATATTTAATTTTCAAAAATTGTTTAACATGTTCATCGGGTTTGTCGATTCTCGGAAAAAGACGATGATAACAGAACGCATCAATAATTTTTGAACATTCATATAGCGGACTATTAACAGACATAGTATCACATTTTCAAAGAGATTTGGAATGCATTTTTTTGTCAATAAGAATCAAAAATTGGGAGATATTATATGTTGGTTCTTATTTCAATTTTTGCGACACAACTGTTATATATATTTTTCCCAAAATTATCTTGTAAGATTGAAATATTTTGCATTTTAGCTTTTTTCCTCTCTCGTGATACCAAATTTATGCCTCTTTTGTAAAAAAAAATGACCTCAGTAGTGGGAGATATTATATGTCGGTGCTTATTTCAATTGTCAAGATACAACATTTATATGTATTTTTTCCCAAATTACCTTTAATAAGACTGAAATATTTTGCATTTTACCTTTTTCCTTTCTCGCGATACCAAATGACTAAATACCGAAGTTACTGTGAAATTTAAATTCTGCATATGCGCATTTCGACAACTCATGTCTCTTCAGTGCAGATAAAATCTAAACGCTTGGAAGACCATAAACTCGAAGACGCTCAAAAACTGATAGAGACAAAGAACCAACGTGATCCAAATGTAAAGCCAAAATCAGCTAAGGACAGAGCTTTGCATGATGGAGATACTCCTTAGTTTTTAACAAAATTTACAAAAATTTAGATATTGCAAGGTTCCAAATAGAAGCGGCTTCCGGGTCAGCTTCGAAGTACTGACTACTGGGCTACAAATTTATGCATCTTTTGTCGAAAAAAAAAAAAAAAAGTAGGAGATCTTATGTGTTGGTGCTTATTTCAATTGTCGCGACACAACATTTTTATGTATTTTTCCCCAAATTACCTTGTAAGACTAAAATATTTTGCATTTTAGCTTTTTGCCTTTCTCGCGATACCAAATTATTGCATCTTTTGTCAAAAATGAATCCAAAAGTGGGAGATATTATATGTTGGTGCTTATTTCAACTGTCGTGATACAATATTATATGTATTTTTCACAATATTACCGTATAAGATTTGAATATTTTGCATTTTAGCTTTTTTTCCTTTCTCGTGATACAAAATTTATACATCTTTTGTTAAAAATGCCCTCAAAGTGGAAGATATTATATGTCGGTGCTTATTTCAATTGTCGCGACACAACATTTATATGTATTTTCCCCAATATTACATTATCAGATTGAAATATTTTGCATTTTTGCTTTTTTCCTTTCTCACGATACCAAATTTATAAATCTTTTGTTAAAAATGACCTGAGAAGTGGGAGATATTATATGTCAGTGCTTATTTCAATTGTTGCGACACAACATTTATATGTATTTTTTTCCCAAATTACCTTATAAGACTGAAATATTTTGTATTTTAGCTATTTTCCTTTCTCGCGATACCAAATTTATGAATGTTTTGTCAATAAGAATAAAAAAATGGGAGATATTATATGTTGGTGCTTATTTCAATTGTTGCGACACAACTGTTATATATATGTTTCCCAAAATTATCTTATAAGATTGAAATATTTTGCATTTTAGCTTTTTTCCTCACTCGTGATACCAAATTTATGCCTCTTTTGTTAAAAATGACCTCAGTAGTTGGAGATATTATATGTCGGTGCTTATTTCAATTGTCACGATACAACATTTATATGTATTTTTTTTTCAAATTACCTTGTAAGACTGAAATATTTTGCATTTTAGCTATTTTCCTTTCTCGCGATACCAAATGACTAAATACCGAAGTTACTGTGAAATTTAAATTCTGCATATGCGCATTTCGACAACTCATGTCTCTTCAGTGCAGATAAAATCTAAACGCTTGGAAGACCATAAACTCGAAGACACTCAAAAACTGATAGAGAACAAACAACCAACGTGATCCAAATTTAAAGCCAAAATCAGCTAAGGACTGAGCTTTGCATGATGGAGATACTCCTTAGTTTTTAACAAAATTTACAAAAATTTAGATATTGTAAGGTTCCAGATAGAATCGGCTTTCGGGTCGGCACCGAAGTACTGACTACTGGGCTACAAATTTATGCATCTTTTGTCGAAAAAAAAGAAAAGTAGGAGATCTAATGTGTTGGTGCTTATTTCAATTGTCGCGACACAACATTTTTATGTATTTTTCCCCAAATTACCTTGTAAGACTGAAATTTTTTGCATTTTAGCTTTTTGCCTTTCTCGCGATACCAAATTGTTGCATCTTTTGTCACAAATGAATCCAAAAGTGGGATATATTATATGTTGGTGCTTATTTCAATTGTCGTGATACAATATTTATATGTATTTTTCCCAATATTACCGTATAAGATTGAAATATTTTGCATTTTAGCTTTTCTCCTCTCTCGTGATACTAATGTTATATATCTTTTGTTAAAAATGCCCTCAAAAGTGGAAGATATTATATGTCGGTGCTTATTTCAATTGCCGCGACACAACATTGATATGTATTTTTCCCAATATTACCTGAAAAGATTGAAATATTTTGCATTTTAGCTTTTTTCCTTTCTTGCGATACTAAATTTATACATCTTTTCTAAAAAATGACCTGAAAAGCGGGAGATATTATATGTCAGTGCTTATTTCAATTGTCGCGACACATCATTTATATGTATTTTTTTTAAAATCACCTTATAGGTCTGAAATATTTTGCATTTTAGCTGTTTTCCTTTCTCGCATTTCCAAATTTATGCATCTTTTGTCAAAAATGAATCCAAAAGTGGGACATATTATATGTTGGTGCTTATTTCAATTGTCACGACACAATATTTATATGTATTTTTCCCAAAATTACCTGATATAAAACTTCTTTAAATATGACCTTATATAAAACTTCTTTGAAAGGATGTGATGAAGTAAAATATTTCAAAAAATGAATTATTTTATTCATTTGTAAAGATTTAGTATAAACCGCACACTTTAGTAATGAAAACCTGACTTTTCAAACATATTTATGTGAAGATTTACAAAAAGTTATATCGCGACATGTAAAACTTCTTCGAAATGGTATGATGAAGTAAAATATTTAATAAAGTGAATTATTTTGGTCATTTGTAAAGATTTATTATAAACCTGACTTTTCAAACATATTTATGTAAAGATTTACAAAAAGCAATATTGCGACATATAAAACTTCTTCGAAAGGATATAATAAGTAAAGTATTTTTGAAAAAGGAATTATTTGGGGCATTTGTAACGATTTAGCATAAACTGCATTATGAAAACCTGACTTTTCAAACATATTTATGCAAAGATTTATAAAAAGTTATATCGCGACATGTTAAACTTTTTCGAAATGGTATGATAAAATTAACTATTTAAAAAAGTGAATTGATTTGGTCACTTGTAAAGATTTAGTATAAACCTGACTTTTCAAACATATAGCTATATCACTACTGGGACTAATATAACAAATACTATTATTCCCAGATCACAACATGTAAAACTAACTACTTCAAAAGGATATAATAAAATAAAATATTTTGAAAAATGAGTTATTTTGGTCATCTGTAAAGATTTAGCATAAATCACATAATGAAAATCTGACTTTTTGTCAGTTATAAAGATTGGGTTAATGGGGTATATGGAAGTGTGACTTGCCTTTTCAAGCGAGAGGGAAAAGGGATTTAGGCAATAAAATCGTTGAAAAATGGACCTTAGACTGGAATATTTTATGAAAGGATATGGAGTAAATGAACATGAGACAATAACACATATGTCAACTCCAACTGCATTAATTTTAATGAGCTGTATGGCCATTTCGAAAATTTATTCCTCATCAGCAGCACTAGAACCCAAACAAAGGAAATCCATAATTTAAAAAAAGATATAAAATTCATAAAACCAAACGAAATCCGAATAATCAGTAATATCAAATATAGCTAAGGACAAAACTACGATGGAGGGAGTTTATTCTTGGGTTTTAGAATTTACATAAATTTAGATAATAGTTATAGTAATACACGTTCTTATAATTCTACACGACTGTTGTTTTCATTTTTGTAGCGGGAAAATATTATCTGCCATGTTTTATATCTTATATATAACTGCATTGGTATTTTTTCGCATTTGCTTAAGAACGCTACGTGGAAATAATTCTTTATAACCTCAGCTACCGCTTAAAATGCGATCTAACTATATATATATATAATAACCTCGTTTTAAAAAGTGATCCTCGCGACAGCTTTCAAGTGCACTTGAAGTTCACTAGTGAACGCGAAAATATATGTCATGGAATAGCTACCTATTCCAAAAAAGTGAACTTCGCGACAGCTAAGAGAACGCGAAGTGCACTTGAAAAGTGAACTTCAAGTTCACTTTATGTGCACTTTTTGGAGCGTTGCGTCTGCACCCATCTGTTAATAGTTTCCACTACTCCGATCATTAAAATGTACAAAAAATGATTATTGAGATCTTTCACGACCTTGGTTGTAATGACCTTATTGTATTTCTTAAGATTATTATTTTTTTTTCTTCCGTAGGGTCCACGCCGTAAAGACTATGCAACATATCATTGGAACACTTGGGCTGGTAGATCAGTCAGAGAATGGGACATAGAAGTCACCCTGCTATGTTCATCTATTTTTGGCAACAGAGTTATCTGCCCCAACCACATAAATCTTGTTATCTCAGAGACCGTAACAGAAAGCTTTTTAAGAGTAATGGGGAACATGTTCAGAATGTCAATATGCAACTTTGTAACAATACTTTTACTAAAACCATGCGGTTGACCTTTATGAGTTATTCCCCTTACTGATTTTGAGTTTCGGTTATAATTTTTTTCTTGCAAACCGTAAGTCCTGGAGACCTGGGACTACCGCCATTGATCTTAAGAGACATTGAGTGACCCAAACATACCAAATTCAAAGGTCATCGATGACCTTTATCCTTGACCTTTAAACTTGTCATCGCGTTATCTCAAAAACCGTAATAGATGGCTGATTAAACATATGGACAAAAATGTGTAGTACATAAAGGGCTACATTTGTTACATTTGGACCGAACCTCTGCCATAACTCCGCAGAGAGTTATTGCCCATTGTCCAGAAAAATTTCCGGTTTTTGACTATCATCTCAAAAATTGTAATAGTTAGCCTGTCAATTTTTTGGTAAAATGCTAAGCATATTAAAGCCACATTTTTACATTTTGTCCGAACCTCTCCGATAACTTCTTAAAGAGTTATTGCTCATTGAATGTTAAATTTTTTGAATTTCCCTATAACAGTATCAAGTAACTGATGAAAAGAAATGGTACAAATGTTTTACTATGCCTTGACAAATGCTTTGCGAAATGCTTGTAGTTGAGATATGCCTCATTTTGTTTTTTTTTCTTTTTTTTGGGGGGGGNGGGGGGGGGGGTTCCGGGATTTTTTTTCCGGAAACATATATAAAGTCTTTTGTTTATCATTATAAACAGTTTCCACTACTCCTATTATAAACATGTACAAACAATTATCATAAATTTCTTTCACGACATTGGTCTTGTTGGTTGTAGAGACCTTGTTGTATTTCTTTAGATTATTATTGTTTTTCTTCTGTAGGGTCCGCGCCGTAAAAACTACAACATATCATTGGGACACTTGGGCTGGTACATCGGTCAGAAAATGAGACATCAAAAGTCACCCTGCTATATTCACCTATTTTTTGGTGACAGAGTTATCTCCCAAAACCACATAAATCTTTTCATCGCGTAATCTCAGAAACCGTAACAGATAGCTTTTTAAGAGTAATTGGGAAAACTGTTCAGAATGTCAATATGCAATTTATCACATCTTGACTAAAACCATGCGGTTAACCTTTATGAGTTATTCCCCTTACTGATTTTGAGTTTCGGTTATATTTTTTTTTCTTGCAAACCGTAAGTCCTGGAGACCTGGGACTACCACCATTGATCTTAAGAGACATTTAGTGACCCAACCATACCAAATTCAAAGGTCATCGATGACCTTTATCCTTGACCTTTCAACTTGTCATCGCGTTATCTCAAAAACCGTAATAGATGGCTGATTAAACATATGGACAAAAATGTGTAGTACATTAAGGGCTACATTTGTTACATCGGACCGAACCCCTCCGATAACTCCGCAGAGAGTTATTGCCCATTGTCTAAAAAATTTTCTGGTTTTTGACTATCATCTCAAAAATTGTAATAGATAGCCTGTCAATTTTTTGGTAAAATGCTAAGCATATTAAGGGCTACATTTTTTACATTTTGTCCGAACCTCTCCGATAACTCCTTAAAGAGTTATTGCTCATTGAATGTTAAAAATTTTGGAATTTCCCTATAACAGTATCACATAACTGATGAAAAGAAATGGTACAAATGTTTTACTATGTCTTGACAAATGCTTTGCGTAATGCTTTTAGTTGAGATATGCCTCAATTTGTTTTTTTTTGGGGGGGGGGGATTTTCCGAGATTTTTTTTCCGGAAACATATATAAAGTCTTTTGATTATCATAATAAACAGTTTCACTACTCCTATTAAAAAGATGTACAAATAATTATTATAAATTTCTTTCACGACATTGGTCTTGTTGGTCGTAAAGACCTTGTTGTATTTCTTCAGATTATTATTGTTTTTCTTCTTTAGGGTCCGCGCCGTAAAAACTGCAACATATCATTGGGACACTTGCGCTGGTACATCGGTCAGAAAATGGGACCTCAAAAGTCAGCCTGCTATATTCATCTATTTTTTGGTGACAGAGTTATCTGTCAAAATCACAGAAATTTTTTCATCGCGTAATCTCAGAAACCGTAACAGATAGCTTTTTAAGAGTAATGGGGAAAACTGTTCAGAATGTCAATCTGCAATTTATCACATCTTGACTAAAACCATGCGGTTAACCTTTATGAGTTATTCCCCTTACTGATTTTGAGTTTCCGTTATAATCATTTTTCTTGCAAACCGTAAGTCCTGGAGACCTGGGACTTCCACCATTGATCTAAAGTAATTTTGAGTGACCCAAACATCCCAAGGTTAAAGGTCATCGAGGACCTTTATCCGTGACCTTTCACCTTGTCATCGCGTTATCTCAAAAAACGTAATAGATGGCTGATTGAATTTATTGGCAAACATGTGAAGGCCATTAAGGGCTACATTTAAAACATTTGGACCGAACCTCTCCGATAACTCTGGAGAGATTTATTTCCCATTGTCCAGAAAAATTCCTGGTTTTTGACTTTCATCTAAAAATTGTAATAGATAGCTGGTCATTTTTTGAGTGAAATGTTAAGCACATTAAGGGCAACATTTGCTACATTTGCTCCGATAACTGCAGAAAGAGTTATTGTTCATTGAATGTTAAAAATTATGGAATATCCCTATTACAGTATTAAATAACTGATGAAAAGAAATGGTACAAATGTTTTGCAATATCTTGACAAATGTTCTGCCATATGCTGTTAGTTGAGCTATGTCTCAATTTTGGNGGGTGGGAATTTTCCGGGAATTTTTTTTTTTCGGAAACATATTTTATGTCTTTTGATTATCATTATAAACAGTTTCCACTACTCCAATCATAAAACTGTACAAAAAAAATATTATTAAAATCTTTCACGACCTTGTTGGTAAAGACCTTACAGCGATGGAAACGTTCATTATTCCAAAATTACGCCCATCGTCTGATTGCGTTCATTTTGTAAGTCGTGTGCGCTCATCGTGTCGTGTATCGTGTAACGTGTATCTTTCATTGCGTGTATCGTGTAACGTGCGTTTACTCGTTTCATTTAAATTCCGCATTTTATAGATAGGTTTTCCAGTTTTCTGTACAACACGGTTGTTTTATTTCTATATTTTTTAACTCGAAATACACTTTTACAATAGACCGTTATATCTTAATTATTAGGCCCTGCATTAGCGTAAATATTAGCAAATCCAGGGAGATGAACAAGTTTCCACGTTGACTGAATTTATAGACAGCTTATTATATATATATATATAAAGAAAATGTTGAAAGAGTCCACACAAGTGTGAATATAGGGAAAAAACAAATAGAAAATGCCCTATAGTCTTTATGAAAAATATTCCACAGTATAAATTGCACAAAACATATAAAATTTCCTCATAACGTTCCTACCGGTTTCACCCTTACAGGGATATTCATGGTTAACGTTACTAAGAGTTTCACAATGTCACAGATATGTTAGTAACATGGGCGACAACCAGCGTTCATTATAACGATATGTTCTATGTGTTTCAAACGAAAATAAATAGATATAAAAATATTTTTTTCGTGTTTGCTTTTAATTCTTCTATTAATTAAAAGCAAACAAGAAGAAAATAATATCCCGTATGTTTCAACTTTCAATCCAAGAAATAACGATGCTTTTGACATTATATACATGTACAGGAAATAACAATATTGAAAACTGATAACCGCATGCAAAGAGTACTTCAAAACAATAAGATTCTAAAAACTAAAAGACAACCAAAGTCTCTGAAAAAGCTTCTTGCGTCTGCAAAATTACCGAAACAGAAAGAATTTAATCCAACAGGAAAGAGATGTACAACACCGAACTGCGCAAATTGTAATTATTTATTAGAAGGATCAACTTTCATATTCAAAACAGGAACAGAATTTAAAATAAAAAAAAACTCCATGACATGCACGTCGTCCAATCTTATTTATGTGATAACTTGTCGTGGCTGTGGAGAAAATTATATTCGAAAACGCATGACATTGCATCGCAAACAAATTAGGGATCCTGCAACAAGAATGATACCACTGAGTGGACATATCAGCGAATGTGCACGTTCCCTTCAACCGCAATTTTATTTCAACGCACAATGTGGTTAATTTATAAACTTTCAGTATGAACAATGTGAATAGCACTAGTATGAATACTGTTATATTTCAACTCTATCCGAGTCTTTTCAAAACAACAATATATATAATAAAACAATAAACTATTTACAAAAACTACACTACAAAACTTAGTTAAATGGGTAAACTACATGTCGGAGACTGAAGGCGTGACCACAATTAAATTGATGTGAAAAAAAATATTTGCTGGTGTTTGTACGTAAAATTTACTGCAACATTTTCGTTATTTTTTAACGCTGGGATTATATGCATTTATTGATCTATAACCTTGATGTTAAGACTGGGTTTTAAACTATCAATCCAATAGCTTTCTTTGGATCTTCTCTGCTTTAAATTCCACGATCTATTTTGATTTATTGCGATGACTTGCATATTTTGCCAGTCGTGATTTGGAGTATTAAAATGGAGTGCAGTGGTCTGGTTCTGATCTTTGTTTTCGATATGGTTACGATGCATGTTTATGCGAAGATTGAGCGCAATTCTTGTCTCACCAACATATTGTTCTTTACAGACAGAACATGTTACCAGGTAGATGACATTGGGCGATTTACCTGATAATTTTAAAGACTGTGAAAATATCACCGGTAGCTGTACTTTGGAAAGTAAAAGTCGTGGGACTGTAATTACACACTTTACAACGTCTATCATGGCATGTTGTAAACCGGCCTATCTCGGCCGAAGGTAGTTTAGCTCTAACGAGAATGTCTTTCAGGTTCTTGGGACGACGAAAAGATACAAGCGGGGGTTCAGGGAAGAGGGCTTTCATTTTGAATGAAGCATGGGGAATAGGCATACATTCGCGAGATATATCAGACAGGTGCGGCAATTTGGGATGGAAGGTAGTCACCCACGGGATACGAGAATTTTTCTTCCTCTTGCCCTGATACAGTAATTATTGAGTTCGATCGATTGATGACACTTTTTGGATTGTTTTTTCAACATCTTTTCCTTTATAGCCCCTGTTAAGAAGATGTTAAGTTCTTTGCTCCTTTGTTTAAATGTTTGTTCTTTTGAGCAGATACATTGTATTCGAGTTGACAAACCATACGGTACCTCATTTATACAATGTCGTGGGTGACAACTACTAGGGAGCAGATAAGCGTGTGCATCTGTTAGTTTTGAATGCAGGTCAAAATCAACTTTGCCATCGACAAGTGTAGATGTTGTAATGAGGAATGTATTCGTTGTTTCTTAGATGGTTTCGGTGAATTTGATGGACGGGTGATAGTTATTAATAAATTCAATGTTATATATAATGTAAGTTATCCACACACAGATTAAAGAATAGAAAACCTCCGGCGAAAATTCAATTTCGCCGTATGTTATACTATTATCTATACACACATAGTTCACCCATGAATATCGCTGAAGGCAGCATGAACAGGTAGGGACAGTGAGGAAAATTTTTCAATGTATAGTGTGGATTGTTTTCATTAAGTATATTATTACAGTGCAGCTTCAACATTTTTTTTCTTTATATATATAAACGCTGAAACTGTTTGAAGCTTTCGGCCGCGCTACTGGCCTTTACAGCATGTTTACTTTGCACAAGACGTAACAATGGGTAAATCAAACAATATGCATAGTGGCGTTACAAGTATAGCGAAGAATGAAGAAGTGAGACTAGTAAAAGAAATAGAATACAGATAGAATAAGGTAAATATATATATGAATATATATATATATATATATTTATATATCAAAATCTCTCAAATTGAGGTAAATAAATAAAATCTCTTCATTTTTCATCCGGAGCTTTCGGTCGGACAAGCCGGCCTTCATCAGCGGAACTTTATTATGCTATAGCAACCACAATTGCAATTACAATGGGGAACGTCACAATTTGCAATTACATTTACGGGAAAGAGAACGTCACATTTTTGTATTTATTCCATGCGGTTTGTAGGTGCGTAATTTTTTTATCCATAAATTTTCTATCGTTTGTCTGTATATATCATCACCACAGATTTTTTCAAGTGCAACTATTTCATAATCTTTTACTGAATGATTTGCTGAATTTAAATGTAATGCAACGGGATCGGGTTTTTGTCTTCTAATTAGCGAAAGGTTTAACAAATGTCTTTGGTACAGTGTGTCGCTGGTCTCTTATATATATAAATATATATAAATATATATTTATATATATAAATATATATATATATTTATATATATTTAAATATATATAAATATATATAAATATATATATATAAACTGTCTATAAATTCAGTCAACTTGGAAACTTGAATATCTCCACGGATTTGCGAATATTTACGCTAATGCAGGGCCTAAAAATTTAAATATAACGGTCTATGGTAGGAACCCAATGGGGTAAGAAGTAGAGACATGAATATCGAGATTGCCTTCCCACAGAGGGATGTGGCTGTTCTTCGAATGCACAGATATTACAGACACATTACACTGCTCCCGCCATCTCTGTGTGAGTCCAAAGGGATGTAAAAATAGAATGAACTAAAATTTTGTTTGACACGTAATACGAGAATTAAGTATATTAATTAACCGAAATTTGAACATGTCAGTGGTAATCCAGTGGTAGCGTACCAGACACTATGAACAGAAAAAAGGACTGTCCATACCAGAAACAGTGACTTTTTTCACTGTCATTCACTGTTCTCTGCTGTGGTAGTACTGTGAAATATCTATTAAGTACTGTCAAGAACTGTGCCAATCGGGGACAGTCATTAACAGTAATACCCAAGTACTGTGATTAACTGTCCAGTACTGTAACAGTTACTCGCAGTAAATGACAGTATTTACGACTACTGTCATGCACTGTCCCGGATTGTTACAGTGCATGTCAGTTAATTACAGTTACACTTGTACTGTCCTGCACTGTGGTTGATTGTGACAGGCTGTCACAGTCGATCACAGAATTACCGTATTTGTGCTAGATCCATGTACATGTATATATATAGACTCTCTTTTTCTGAGTCCAAAACTAATAGTTAAAAATAACAAATAGAAATATTAATACGTAAGTTTCAGCTTTTAATTTGATTATTTCCACAACTTTTTGATGAAAAATACAAATTGTCAAACAATCAATTATTTCCTGTATGAAATAAAAAGCCCGTGCAAATTTACTGAAAAGAAAATAATGTCTTCAATGAAATACCAACTTTTATTTATATTGGATTATTTGATTAAAAGTAAAACAGAATTATACCAAAAAACTATATAACAGAAATAAATAATGAACCAAAGATTTTAAATTTCCCGACAGGGGTTGAAAATTTAAGTCAACATTAAGTTGGAAGTTGGTACTAAAAGAAGCAAAAAAAAAAAAAAAAAACTGACCACATTCTCAACTTATTCAGACGAAATTATACAAATATTTTATTTCACCGAAACATAAATTGTTGCAGGCACATGTGGACAATTTAAATGTCACACCTTATTACACAGGTGACATTGTTTATTGGCAAAATAACATAATACATGGGGTGTACATGTTACTCAGGAGTGTTAATTCCGAGCCGGGAAAATTTTTTGGCCCGCTACACGGGACAGATTATTTTTCCCGCTGTACACTATGCCAGGCTTTTTTTTTTTGATGTCAGAGCCAGAATATTTTTTTTCAACAAAGATGCTGGTCAGAATTTTTTTTTTTTTTTGGCAAAAATCAGAGCCAGGAATTTTAATGGTCGTTATTAAAAAAAATGTAAGTAAGAGGCAAAATAATCGGAACTCTCCTGTAGTGTAGCATGAATTTGTTATAAAATGTTCTACAGAAAGGTATTAAAAACAAACAATTATAAATTGAATATCCAGTCTAAGAGTTAAAAGGGGGACGTACCATTACTGGCTGCAGTGAACCCCAAACACTGTCTTTATTAACTCTATTTAACTCATTTGGATGATTATGAGAAAGTGTCGCTTGATAAGTAATACATTCTTCAGAAAAACAAAATATGGTTCAATTTCTCCTATATATGTGCATGGAATAAAATTTCTTAGGTTAAGTTAACTCCTGCTATTAGTCATGTTATTTTTCTGTATATTGTCTGCAATTGTCTAAGTGCAAGTTAGCAGTGCTTTGACTTAAATATAATAGGTAAAGATTTAAATGCAACTCTTCTAGACTAAAAAAGGGATATAATTCAATATTGGTTCATATTTACACGAGAAGAAAATTCAAACTTGCAGAGGGCAGTAATAATATTATTTACACAAACTATTTATCATAGAAAATTTTAACACGCTTGTAATTGATCAACTATCTGGAAGGCTGGACTACGATGAGAGTATGTGAAGACGGTGTAGTGGGTCTCAGTGGCGTTCTAAGTACCATGATATAAAACTCGGTATGATTGTTTCTCTTCTACGTTCACCATTGTTGACGACACAAAATAGGAATACCACTCTTACGAGTGTTTCACATGTTAGTTTATATCAAGTATTGTGTACCATTAAAACAAGAAACCCTCGAGATCTTGTCACCACACACTTGAAGAAAGAGAAATGATCTGGAGTAAATTATACATTAGGCAAAAAAAAAAAATAAAAATAAAAAATCACCCGGGTAAACCAATTTTACAATTTAAGCGAGTATTTAATTGCTGTTCCACATCTTAAGATGCCTTCAACGGTAAACAAAATTAGCCTGTATGCATTAATGAATATCCTTTTCAAATATCAATTAATAAACTGCGATGGATTAGTTATACATATTAATTTTGAACCCAATTCATCAATACTATCGGGTTATTTTATCTTTGAATGTGTTTTACCACAGAATCAAAGACCGTTGTGACCAAGTTGTGACCATGGCTTATTTTTAAAGCATAAACGAATTAAAAAGTGCAACATTTATGTTGGAATATTCATTCATTTGTAAACTGGATCCAAATTTTTAAAGGCGATTTTACCTATACTATGAAATTCAGTTCTGAAATTTTGTTTGAGTTCCGATATGTAAATAGGGCATTGTTTTCAGTTGTCTTTTAATAATCTGCAAAGACCAGTATAACAGCATTTCAGAATTACCAATAGTATCATTTTTATTTAAGGCAAGAAGAGAAATTTTGATGATTTTCCTCGTTCCGATCTAAAAATCAGTCTTAGTGCATGAATTATACCAGATTCAGACATTAATTCGCCTGTTTTCAAACGTTTAACTTCGCAAATTGAGTCAGATGACATGATTATATATCATGCATTGTGTTATGTGGCCATCGCTCGCACTATACATGTACTAGTATTCTGGTCTTCCGCTGATCGGAGATTGTTACTAAGGGACCGATCATTTAACTGGAAGGGGGGGTTATAGTTTTTCTGGATAAATTTATTTATTTTTTTCACATGCATCAACAAAAATATTTTATATTAACATTATTTTTTTGGGCAGAAAGTCTCTTTCAGATTTTTTTTTTTCATCATTTTAGCAGCCAAAATATTTTTTCATACAAAATTAGCTCCAAAATATGTTTTGGAAAAAAAAACATACCCCCCCTCCTTTCAAGTTAAATTGTCGGTCCCTAAAGCGCTGCCTTTGTAAACATATATTTGTTCCACCTGACGAAAGTCCCGTTGGAAAAAATATTATAGAAAAAAAAGGGAAACGGGGAATGTGTGAAAGAGACAACGACCCAAAGGGGAGTAATAACAACTCAAAGTCACCATAAGATCTTCAATGAACGGTGAGAAAACCCCACACCCAACGGCAGGTTGGAGTCGGCCCCTGAATATAGAGTAATCATCCTAGACTTTTATAGACATAAAGTAAACTAACTATAAAAGGACAAGACACACAAAGCCTTATTAAATTTCCTGACTTAGGACAGGCGCAAATCTGCTGCGGCGGGATTAAACTAGTTTTATTGGGCCCAAACCTTCCCCCTAAAACCAATCTGATAATCAAAAAACAATCGTAACAACAGTAAAATTCAGTTGGAAACAGGACTGAGTCAATTGTGAAAAATGAAACTGAAAGAACTAAATATACGGACATAAACATGAAATTACAAGAGACTACTAGCAGTTAACTGACATGCCAGCTCAAGACCCATTACCAACTGACAAAGTAAGTTATGTACCCTCACTATACAGCAAATTATAGTATTTATTTATTTAAAGGGAAAATTCACTAAATTTTGAATAAGACCTTAATTTACTGGAAGTAACATTGTGAACATGTTGACCAAGTTTAAAGTAAAAATTCGCATTGATATAGGAGAAAAACGATATTTATTATTCATTTCTACTAGAAATTTTAGCTGACTGACGTCACTTGGCTAGATCTCGGTCATTTTAAAAAAAAACAATCATACCACTGTTTTTATCGCTATTTAAAGCGTTCGAGTGAGATTATGAAATAACTAATTACTGCAGAAAAACAAGGACAAACCTGTTACCCTTTTGTTTAAATCCCGTTTCTTTCAACATAACTTCTTCGTAGAATAACTAAATTCCAAATTTACTGTCAAATAAAATTGGTTGTTGATGTTTTAAATCGATGCAAAAAGATGCCAGAAAAGTTGTTCAAAATAACAAAAAAACCCCCATTAATTTTCAATTATTATCCTCAAAACAATATAGGAAGTAATAAATATGTGCACACACACGCGCACGTGCTTCTGTGTTGAAAAGTTAATACCTTTGTAGTGATGTAATCATCAGAGGTTAATTAACAACCAAATATACAGAATCGTGTCCCTTGTCAAATTTTACCTGTGTCATGCCGTACAGGTAAATTGGGCATGTGCTGCACTAATTACAGGAAGAAAAGTCACACGCCTATCTTTAAAAAAGTCGCTTATAACACGATTCAAATATTTCACTGATATTAAATAAATGACGGATACTGGATAAAATTTAAAAGACGGATGCAGTTCATTCATGATATACGTTTCTGTGAGGGTCACAAAAACCTGAACGAAACTGGAGGATATGAAGAGATTGTATCCGGTGTTAAAAATGTTTTTTATTTCGTGCAGAAGGTTGACAAAATATGACAAATTAGCCTAGACCCTTTTTTTTCTGTACCCCTTTTCAGTAGCTGAGTCCGCCTGTGCTCAAACTTCGGTTTAGTACTGTCTAGCAGAAATATGATAGTATTAGTCCCAGCCTATGCATAAAAAAAATAACGCTAAGAGGTTGATTCTCGTAATGTCTTTGTAAGGTTTTCAACATTTTACAATACAAGTGATACTTTAAAATGCTTATGTGCCATGGGTTCAAGTTGTCTGAAAAAAAGATATACTTATAATATCGAAATTGTTTATACAGACAGTACTGGTATACTGTAATCCACAGAGATTAGGCTGTTTTCAGCAGGCGCGGATCCAGGGAATTTGAAAAGGGGGTTCCAATTTAGAAGTGATAGAAAATTTCGCCGAGGGGAGCGAGGCGCGAATATTTTTGGGGTATTTCTTAGTAAAAATCAGGAAATTCATTAAAAAAAATACATGATTGTCCAAAAAAGGGGGTTCCAACCCCGGACCCCCACCCCCTTGTATCCTCCAATGTTCGGTTACGTAAGTAAGTATTTGTACGTTTTATGACACTTTTTATTTCACTTCATAGTCTTATTTCAATACCATATGCATGGGCTTTATGTGATTCGAACACAATACCAAGACTCTGAGCATGCAGAGTTGATGAAATTAACTTTTATAATATGATCGAGTTTATGTCGAGTTTATGCCCTTTTTGATTGTTTTATTACTAAAATTGACTCTTTCTATGATTTTATACATCTTCGAGTTGCAACGATCCAGCATATTCTACCTTAGAAGGTAATATATTGTGCACGAAAATACGATAAATAAAATGCTCCTACATCAGATTTCGCTTGCACGTTGATTTTTTTTTAAATAATTTGCACCAATTTCATTTTCTGCACAAAATGAGCCGTCTCCCAACTCAACAATATAGCATGACATAAAAATGTAGATCCAATGTAAATACAACTGCAATCGGTTTCAAGAAAAAAAGTTTCTACTATTTGTATGTATAACTATAGGTACGTAAATAATAAGTCTAAGTTATGAGTCTCATAACGTTTCAATGTATAAGGTGTTTGCTTGCAGAGTTGATTGTGTACACAGCAGGTGGTATCAACGGGGGTCGTCACTTTTTCCAGGTAAGATCAAGTGATTTATACAGGTATAGAAGTGGTCTTATGGGTCTGTCACCTGTCATCTCAATAAACAGTTAATACACAATATAGGGTGTACACGCCTGCATAGCTATGAATACGTCTTGTCAATATGAATCTTAATTTCTACAATGTTTTCTGTTGATCTGTGAACACGGGATACATTATCAATTTAATGATATATTAGAAAAAATAGCTGCAAATTTTCAGTTCTTTATAGAATAAATTACAAATTGTTGAATTTTGTGAAAGAAATTACTTTGTATTTAGACAGATCAAAGTTATGTACATTTATGTACTTGCTGTTTTTTCACAGGCTTATCGAGTTTTGGTATTTTGTGGTCTTTCGGTATCACGTGACTTTTTAAGTTGACAAGACGACAATATGGCGGTTGATGCACCGGTATCTGCTCACAATTAATTCAGTCTTGTACAGTTATCCGAGACAATTGAACAGTAATACATATATTTATGATCTTACTAAGATATGAGGACTAAAATATTGAATTTTTATTTTTTTGCGAATTTCCCCTTTAAATGCACATTTGCACCCATATACATTAGGGTTGAAGGCATACATGAACAATAACAAAACCATAAAAAACAAAACAAAGATTACAAAATGAAAAATCATGCAGTTGTTGAGTCCACTCTCCTCAGCGCAAAAGACCTTCGTGTAACAAATGAAGCAGTATACTGCACGATTTGTGGACAATTTAATCATACATACATGCAGTTTATCTGGTTTGCTTTCAATATTTGGTATTAAACGTTTTATTTCCTGTAAATAGTTTTCTATATGTTGTTATTACATGAAAATAAGAAATGTTCTTCATCATCAGTAGTGTTGGGGTTGCAGTTCTTACATTTTCTGTTTTCTCGTTTAATATTTTTGTACCTTTCCCTTTCAATTTCTAAAATATGATCGCCGTCTCTTAATTTCGTTAGATATTTTCTATTTTCATTTTTTAAAATATTTTTTTTTTCAAATATGGTTCAATTTCACATTTGTTCTTAAATTTACTATAAAGAAACAATTTATTACCTTCCGTCAGAGAATTTGATTTTTTTTTCTTTTTGAAAATATATAAACATTGACATAATATTTCTTTCTTTTGGAACAAATAATATATATCGTTTATTATGTCAGGAACAAATATTATAATATCTGTTCCGTTGGACTAAAACCGCGGCTAGCAACGGGGCACTTGTTTAAATCAAATTACACAGCACAGGTGACCTGAGAAACTTACCTGAGCACCTTCCGACACGTGTACACATAGCGGGGGGTCAAATTAACATTTTTTGCGATGTTTATTCAAGCTGAAATGTATTTTATGAAAAAATAATCTAAAAATGCATAAAACTTGTGGCATACATATATATTCACGTTTATACATCTTTTTAAAATGGTATTATCGCTATATTTTATTTTTATTCCTATAATTTTGTATTTCAGCATTTTTTTAAAGTATTACGAAAAATAAAAAATGCATTGAATTCAAATTTAAGCGGAATACTCATCGATTTCCCGTTGACACTAGGTATACCTGAAATGGTTCTATAATGTTTGGTGTTTGACGGTATAATGTTGAATATAAGATTAAAACGAAAAAATAGATTATTTATTTTATTAGACGAAAACAATTTATTTATTAATGGTTGCAACTGCATCAGCAAGACATACAGAGGCGCAGTAGTTGTACTACACAAGCATGATTGCAAGCAGATTATAGCAACATTTTTTACAAATCCTTGATTGCAGAAGTTTTTAATTTTTCACTTCATGACCGCCATAATATATCAATTATTTCTACAAGATGTTTACATAAAATATTTCCCGTATGCTCGGGAACCAGCAATACACAAAACAATAACGTGTAGGTCAACAGATACACAGGAAAAATTGCAACATATGTTTTTCATGTGTTTTCAAAACATATGAAAAACATATGATTTTCATAAATTTTTCATATGTTTTGGTCGGACATATGAAAAACATATGTATAGCAACATATGTTTTCATATGTTTTGAAACATATGAAATTCATATGATCATGAACATATGTATTTCATATGATTTTCATATGTATTTCATGTCTTTTTTAACATATGTTAAACATCTGATTTTAATATGTTTTGGAAAAACATATGAGAAACACATGTTTACAAACATATGAGAAACAACGATTACAAATGCATGAGAAACATGTTTACAGGCATATGAGACGCATATGCTTACAAACATATGGTTTAGCACATCTAAAATATATAATTACAGAGATTTTTTGTTTGATTTTTATATTATTCAGGGTAGGGTGATTTAATAGGAAAAAGAAGGGAAACGGGGAATGCGTCAAAGAGACAACGACCCAAAGGGGAGTAATAACAACTCAAAGCCACCATAAGATCTTAACATATTTATTTACTAATAACATACATACAATACAATTACAAAGATAACGCTACAACATGATTCAGGGATCCAGAAACTAGACTAAGCTAATATTAATCTGTTTCCCAAGTAATAAAATGACTAATCTGAATCGGACATTGCGCAATTAAAAGACATATCAGAATATTGAATACTAAATACTGATAAAGTTATTCGCCCGTGAAAGTGTTAGGTACGGTCAACTCGACTACTCAAACTAGATGATATTAGTTTCAGTTTTAAAATTTTGTCAACTAATGACCAAATCTACCACTGTCAAGAATAAAGGTTTGCATGGTGATAAATATGCGTTCGTTTTCCTCGTTAGTATGAAGCGGGTTTCCGTATAGTAAGGTATTGAGACTTGTATTTCTGCTTAAAGTTGCAATCGTTCTTTCCCGGACTTGAACAATTACAATTTAGAAGGTAATGTTTTGCATTTTCCGTCTGTCCACAGTTACATAGCTTAGTGTCTGTTAAACGTCTAGAAAAGAGGTCATCGTTTAAATTACTGCAGTTTAGCCTGAGTCTAGCATGAAGGACTTGCCCTTTTCTCGTACCACAATTATAATATTTTGGACTTTTTTTACAAGTCGAGTTCATGTAAGCCTTAAAAGAGGATTTAGATGGGGAAAATTTAACCTCATCAGGAATGGAATTCCATTCACAGATAACAGAAGGTAAGAATGAATTTTTATAATATGACGTACGACAAAGAATGGACTGAATATTCCTCGCTTGGCGAGTATTATAGATATGAAGTTCAAATAGTTGTTGAGGAACGATGTTGCTTAGATATTGTGGAGTGTGTTGCTGAAACATTTCGTGAAACTTGCTTAACTTATGCTTTCTCCTTCTTTCTTGAAGAGTTTCCCATGAAGTGTCTTCAAAGAGTTTCACTTTTGAACACAATTTTAGGGTGATGATTGTGGGTCGCTTGAAAACATGCCTATGATAAAATGTGATAGCATGAACAGTGGCGCCATCTTGGTGATTTCTTTCAGCTTATCAAAGTAAAAGATTCCATGATAATGGATGGTAACGTTAATTTTCATCAGATACATTACACACATAATTTAATCCACAACAAATATTGTAGCAAACATCATCCATTTTAGATGAAAAATTTTAAATATGCTTCAGAACAATTTCCTGACAGGTAAAATTTCAACTCAAAATAAAACAGAAATTTAGTCATACGTTACCATCAGACACGTTATTAGCATTTCCAGCCGTTTATCTAAAAGTTACAACAGAATGGAGAATAACTAATATGAAGGGAAAAGACGTCATCATACTTACTCAGGCATGTACTAACAAGAACCTAGCCATATACCAAATTTCATTGACCTATAGCTTGCAGTCATTGAGAAACAGACTTAAGCAAAAAAAACTTAACCTGGTCACTGGACCGTGAAATTGATGTCAAGATCAAAAGCCATACGGCAGACTGACATGTACTAACCAAGACCAAGCAATATACCAAATATCATTGACCTATGGCTAGTAGTTATTGAGAAACAGACTTAGGCAAAAAAACTTAACCTGGTCACTGGACCGTGAAATTGAGGTAAAGGTCAAAAGCCATATGGCACACTTACATGTACTAACCAAGACCAAGCTATATACCAAATATCATTGACCTATAGCTTGTAGTTATTGAGAAATAGACTTAGGCAAAAAAACTTATCCTGGTCACTGGACCGTGAAATTGAGGTCAAGGTCTAAAGCCAGATGGCAGACTGACATGAAATAACCAAGACCAAGCTATATACCAAATATTATTGACCTACAGCTTGTAGTTATTGAGAAACAGGTTTAAGCAAAAAAACTCAACCTAGTGACTGGACCATGAATTTGAGGTCAAGGTCAAAAGCCATATGGCAGACTGACATGTACTAACCAAGACCAAGCTATATACCAAATATCATTGACCTATGGCTTGTAAATATTGAGAAACAGGCTTAAGCAAAAAAATTTAACCTGTACTTTTATAGCAAAAAAACTTAACCTGGGCGCTGGACCGTGACTCTAAGGTCAAGGTCAAAAGCCAAATGTCAGACTGACATGTGCTCACCAAGACTAAGCTACCGTATATACCAAATATCATTGACTTCTAGCTTGTAGTTATTGAGATATGGACTTAAGCATAAAAAACTTAACCTGGTCACTGGACCGCGAAATATAGGTCAAGGTCACATGAATTTGGGTCCGACAGATAGGGTTCGCCGTAAGCTACATATGGACCAAATATAAAGTTCCTACATCAAATGCTTCAATATAATAACTTAAGTTTACGCCGCCATCGCCGTCGCCGTCATACTTTGCACGCCTATGTCTCGCTTTCCGCGACTTTCGTCGCAGGTGAGACAAAAAATTTGGGCAGAGGTTCTCCTAATATTCAAAGTATTGCTGAAATCAAAGCATTCAGAGACCCCTTAAAAAGAAAAGTGGTAAAGATTGCCCTCATAAATTGCTGTATTTATAATATGTTTGAAAAAAAAGTTTATAACATCCCTTCGTTTAATTATCTCCCTTTTTAAATTTTACTTTTCATTATATCTATCTTTAAGTTATAGACACTCCCTAAAAGTGTGTTGATGTTCATAATTAGAACTATTTGATATGTATAGTACAAGTTCTAGTAATAAAAGGAATATTTTTGTATGAACAATAAAACTTTTATAGCTTTTTTTGTTATTCAATCGTTTTAGGCTTGAATGTGTTTCACATTTAACGATAGGTGTACCCTACTGGCCGCCACCTTATCCTGTAAGGACATAAGGACCTTTTTTGGACAAGACCATCTTACCACAATTGTGACAAAGTTTGGCTGTATAATTGCACTTGACTTAGCAGATCTTTGCATTTATTTTCCATAGTGTCCAATTTAAACTAAATTCCCGGCCAGCGGCCATCTTGGATGAGGTATACATGGATGAGATACGGACCTGTCAGTTAACTTTTTTGGAAGGGACCATCCAAAAGACCATTGTGACTAAGTTTGGTTATAACTTGGCTAGCAGTTTCTGAGAAGAAGATCTTTGAATGTGTTTTCCATAGGGTCTAATGTTAAACTTTGTTCCCCGCTGGCGGCCATCTTGGATGAGGTACGGACCTGTCGGATACCTTTTTTGGAAGGGACCATCTGAAGACCATTGTGACTAAGTTTTGGTTCTAATTAGTCTAGTAGTTTCTGAGAAGAAGATCTTTGAATGTGTTTCCCATAAGGTCCAATGTTAAAAACATGTTCCGGGCTGGCGGCCATCTTGGATGAGGTACGACCTGCCGGATACAATTTTTAAAGGTGACCATCCAAGGACTATTGTGACCAAATTTGTTTTGGCCCAGTGGTTCCAGAGGAGAGGATCTTTGAATGAAAAGTTTACGACGGACGACGGACGCCACGTGATGGCAAAAGTTCACCCTAACATAGCTAGGTGGGCTAAAAAGGAAGAATAGAAACTTTTTATAATATATTTTGAGGTAAAAAAATAGGTAGTGGACACCTCCATTTTAATGCTTCCTACTATGATTGGATTTGGTTTAATAGTGAGTGTGAATACTAATTTATCTAAAGTCGTGTTCAAAACTTTAAAAATCCCTGTTCCAAGAGTTTATATGCAAGACTAGAGGCTCAGATCTACTGAGCCTGTATCGCTCACCTGACCTATGCCATGAAGGACCAAAATATGTTTATTACCAATGGGGTCTAATGTTTAGGTATGTTCTCCATTATCACCCGTGTTTTTGTCTTATCCTATTAAAATGAGTATTTTTTGCAGATTTGCAGAGGACCTTCCATACATTTTGTTAAGTGCTTGAATAGTTTCAGAGAAGATGATGAAAAGGATGGTTTCTCATCCTGGGCTATAATGTTAAGGAGGCTCGCTCCTCATGTTTTATGATTACTGTCAGATTTTCGGAATCCTCGGGTTTTATCCATTTAAAAGCATTATAATTTTTTGCACATGGACCCCCATATTTTTTCATATAATTTCATTTTATACCTCTTTATGAGCATTCTGTAAAAATTTCAGTAAATTCTATTTATTCTGCCACACTCATTCATGGTCAAACCTTGTTAATGTTAATCCTATGAAAAATCAGAGGAGTTCAGTTTCCCACCAAATTTTCAATTACTTATATCTCAAAAACGAGATCATCAACCTATCAATTTGTTTCACTTAAATTACTTCTTTTTAAATTTTCTAACAAAAAATCACGTTCATTTGAAATCCTATTTATTTTCAAATAGAGTAGCGAACCCCCTTAAAACTATGTTCTGTAGTGGAGGCCATGTTTTCTGTCAGATCGAAATGAAATGAGAAATGTAAATTTAAAGTACCTGCCGTACATCATTCATGTAAAGTTTGGTTGAATTTGTTTTCGCAGTTTCAGAGGAGTAGAAGAGAATACGATTTTCCTAGTGGGATCCAATGTTAAACTATGTTCCATGCTGGCGGCCACGTTTTTTTTTATCAGATCATAACAAAATGAGTAATCTTTGTTAAGCAACTTTAGTACCTTTAGTCCTGTAAGTTTTGTTGAATTTGCTTCAGCCGTTTCAGATGAGAAGATGAAAATGTGATTTTTCCCCACAGGCCTTTCAATGTTAAACCTAAGTTCCGGACTGGCGGCCATGTTTTTTATCGGATCAGAACAAAATGAGTAATTTTGAAAAGGGCCTTTAGTAAATCTTTCCTGTAAAGTTTGGTTGAATTTGCTTCAGTGGTTTCAGAGGAGAAGATGGAAATTTGAAAAGTTAACAGACAACGGACAGACGGATGGACGGACGCCAAGTGATGGTAATATCTCACAATGACCCTTCGGGTCAGTTGAGCTAAAAAAAAAACAATCCCCATGTTCCGGAGTCTCGGGAGGGGGGGGGGCACTTTCAAGAAATTATGTTTTAGGATTGAGGCCGCTCAGTGGAATAGGTACCTTTTCTTGTTTCCTATTATATGATACATGATGATAAGGGTATCAAGATTTGACAAAAAAAATATGTGATATGGATATCAAATTTCAAATGAGATTATGTGATTAGGTCAACATGTCTAATTAGCATTTGGAAAGGCATCAAACCGCGTGTAAAATACCTTTTGATTAAAAATACAGAATTTACTGCCGTTTTCATCCCAATATATGACAAGGTATACTTATATATGATCAGGTCTATTTTTCTGCAAAAAAAAATCTATGAGAAGGTATACATTTTTGAGATTCTTAATATATGATAGGATGGGGGTCATTATGTGCCAGCAGCTCACCCCCTACTAAAACACTTATGGAGTGCCCCTCCCCCACCCGAGACCGGAAGTCAAGATTACCAATAAAAATTGACTGTCATAAACAGTCCGACCCCCCCCCCCCCCNNCCCCGAAACCGGACTTCAAGATTACCGTTAAAAACTGACTGTCAGTACGTACAGTCATGGGACATTAGTATTTGCGATTTTGAAATTTTCCTAAGCATTTCATTTAACAATGGTCCCCGTTTAAACAAATCTGTAGCAATTTCTATAGCTCGACAATCAGTTTCATTCAATAATTTTCATATAATTTTGGGTACTTTAGTTTTCAGTCTTATTGTCGTGATTTGAATACACAGTAAAATATTTTACTTTGCATATTGCAAAAGTTATACAGTAAATTTTGACGTCGAAATTTTATATTTGTCTCTAAATTATGACCCAATTATGACAAAATCAAAACTACAACACAAAAAAATACATGAAGAAACTGTATATAAACTTGGTGAAAATCGAACAAAAAATTAGCAAATAAAATTATTTCAATAATGGCCGCTTTTACATGAAATGCACGGTAAAATTTGACAATCACTTATGTCCCATGATTAGGAAACTCCATGCTGGCTTTGACTTGTTGTAAAAATTTGAAAAGTTATAGTCAACTGCTTCTACATCTTAATAGTTATGCCTTGTATATCATTACAAATAAATCTGTCATTTGATTTTTGTTTTTGGTGGGTAAATTGGTCCAATTTGGGATAATGAAAGATCGAGTCGCCAAAGTCGCGATTTCCCGCGGTTTTCGGAAATTTATTCCGAGGAACTCCGAATAGACAACAACAAATGACGTCATCAAAGATACGCAACAGCTGCCAGTCGATCGGGAGTCCTTGTTTTTAAAAGGATTGAAACTTCATAATGATGGGTAATTTTTCATGTGTAATAGAATGTGTTGAATGTTTACCAATGGAACATTTTTCAGTGGTGGCAATTCATATTCACTTATGACCAAATAGGCCTACATCATGTCACGATCGTGTTCCACAGGCACTTGTTTCGGAAAAAAAATTCCTTTTCCTTTGAGTTTGAAAAGGAAGAGGGAGGAGGTTATGTTTTTCTGAAACAAGTGCCTGTGTCGTGTTCCCAGATCACAGGCCGCAGGCACTATCCCCCTCTTCTTGTTTCATAAAAAAATGTCAGTCCCTCCAGAGGGAAACAAGTGCCTGTGTCACAGGCACTTATCTCTCAGAAAAAAATTCACTATACCCTTACATCTGTACATCATACAGGGAAATTTTTTTTCTTCTGAGAGACGTGTCTGTGACATAAGTACCTTGCGTAATGTAAGGGTATAGGGGATTTTTTTCTGAGAGACAAGTGCCTGTGTCCCAGATGACCGTAAAATAGCTGCGGAATCGTAGCTCTTATGGTCCCTTTGCTGATTTTTTGATAGCTGCAGACCATAGTCTGGCGCCAAATCATAAAAAAAATAAAAGTACCTATAGAGCTACGGTTGCCGGCTGCTGCTAACAGAAAAACAACCACTCAGAAACACAGGCACTTGTTTCATAAAAAATGTCAGTCCCTCCCTCTCTTTTTCAAGTGCCTGTGCTCAGAAAACACCTTCCACTGTCTCATGAAATTTCCAACCCCACAGATGACAGAAAAAAAAACACCTATCAGAAAATTCCATCCACCCTATCACATGCAGAATTCAAATTCTTAAAATTTTCATCCCCACACATACAGTACCTGCCCATAGATGACAGGAAAACTACCCCTCAGAAAACCTCACCATTATAGATATAGATTTTGGACAATTCACGTAAAAATCAGACGATCTTGAACATTCAGGTAAAAAACCAAAAAAATTCTCGGCTATAATTGTGCAGAATTTTATTTTTTCCTCATATTATAGATAGAGTGAAGAAAATGAATGCTATTAATTCCCAGCTAGACAAAAGGACTACTATAGATTGCAAAAGACAATAGAAAACATCTGTACTTGGTACCAGCACTAGCAAAAGCTAGCATTAGGATTAATCCAGTTTATGAGTACCCATACCTCTCCTTTATTTATTTATTCTGTTTCGCTATAGGTTGATAAACATACAAATAAAACCCAATACAGGTAAACTACAAAATCCATGACCAAGATGCCTCAAGATTCACTAGTCCTAGTGTGATTTTGTCGGCCCAAGATATATACATTGTATACCTAAGTCCTTTAAGAAATTTCAAATTTTGCTGGCGCAAAGGACTACCTTAGTTAGATATTCTAGTAGTCTTTCCTTAAATTTACTAATGTGGGGCTACAGCTGTTCAATTTTGGAAAATTCTTCTTACATTTTGGTATACATGTACATTTTGTAGGTTATTATCAATATTTAGTGAAGGGAATAGGAGTCGCTTGTTNNGGGGGGGGGGGTAATTTGCACATTTGCCTTTTGTTTTCTGTGTGTCTCCAACAACAATTATGTCTATCTATTTAGATTTTTTAAAGGATTCTGATGTAAGACCTAAAATGGTTTGAATACTGCTAAGAGAGATGCAAACAAATTTATTAACTATTTTTTTCATTACAATTTTCTATGAATATGAATAGAACACAGTGATTTCCTCTTAATTTCAAAGTCTTTTTCAGAGGAAATTTTTCAATTAACAGGAAAGTTTCCTGAGCAAAAATATGAAAGATATGACAACCCTCTGTGTTTGGGTATTACATAAAATTAATATATATTGAAAACTTGTATTTTCTAAATAACTATATAGGAAATAAAATTGCAACCAAATACATGATTTTTATATTAAATTCAGTTTCAAATTTTATTATCTTAAACTATATAAAAGTTTGTGAAAAACAAAAATAAATGACAAATCAACATTAACACATGAATAATTATACATTATGTTCAAGCAAATAAATATGGAGAGTCCCCTAGACCTGTCCTCAGTTCTAATGACTTTACAAGAAGGAACCTCATTTATTTTTTGTGTTGGTGTTGGTGTTGATGGATTTAAAATACATTTTGATTTGTCATTATCTGATTGTTGAGAGGGTGGACAGGGTAAAAGGAGGCGGGAGAAATTGGACAGGAGAAAGGGGAGAAAGGAGTAATGGGTAGGGAGAAAGTAGTAAGGCACAATATGAAGTGTTGTTCATCTCCTACTACTTTAAGCTTGATGCACACTTTTCATTTCTGAGTATTTTCAAATGTATCACCCTTTCTACAATGTATAAGTAAAGTATGGTCACTGATTCTGAGTTTGGTAATGAGTTTTCTGAATTGTAAATGATCTATATTTAAGTACTCTTCAGGAGACAATCTATTTTTGTCTTCATGACTTGCCTGCGACGAATGTTGTGAAAGTGAGACATAGCAACCATAGATTCGTCGTCGTTGGCATCGGTGTCGCTAACATTTGGTTAACCCCAAATGTCAATTTTTTTTTGAACTTCAATAACTTTCTCAAATCATATTCAATAGCAATGAAATTTTGACACAATATTCAGTACAACTTCCTTATAATTGCATCCCAAGTAAATTTTTTGACAAAAATAATTCCCAATTTTTCCATTAGGCCCTATCAAGTTAATTTGTAGATTCTCATCCACCTGTAACAAAAAATCTGAGGCGGGTAGGAAGGTTTTATTTTATATTTTTTACTGATTTTCACTTAAATTGATAGGAATTTAAAGAAAATTTCTGAACAATTGAAAATAAAAAAAAAATTGAGCTTAGAAAAAATGGGAATCTATTTTTCTAATTTAATGAGAATCTATAAATTAATTTGATGTGGCCTTAATTGAATTTTTTTTTTTGCACCATATCTCAGCACTTTCATGACATAGACTTATGATTATTGGTAAGTGGTTAAATCTTTAGTAGTAACCAACATCCATACAAGAATCATGTCACTTTGACCTATATTTTTCGCTTCAATGAATTTGGCTAAATTTTTTTCTAGGTCAATATATAAACAATGTTAATATTAAATTGAGAATAAGGACTTTAATTTTGATGTAGAATTATTGCATATAGTCTATGCATACACAATAAGCTTTATGAATTTTATTCTGTTTCCAACTTTTATAAATTTCCTGAAAATGTCCAAGACTAACAATTTTTTAAAATTTTGAATACAATCAGATATTTTAGCCATTTTTCCAGACAAGACATAATTCTGAAACTTAAGAATTAAAAAAATATGGTTCCATATAGCCCTTTATCATTAATTTGTATGAATTATGTTTCCCCCTCTCAAGGGGGAGGACATTGTTTTTGTCTTTTCTGTCTGTCGTCAGTCCGTCCGTCCGTCAGTAGATTAACTGTGCTAAAATAGAAATTTCAGTTTTTTTTCCACTTAATATGCAGTTTTATTTATCATTGTGAATTACCGATAAAAGAAATATAGGACATTTTGCTTTCGATACAGACTTTATCACGGCATAACACATCAAGCTACCCCTTAGGGGCTCACTTGATGCTGACCATGATACATCCGTATCAAAAACAAAATGTCTTATATTCCATATTTATTGTAGGAGTTATGCGCCTTCTTAATTTTTAGATTTTCCACAATTAATATGTGGGTTTTAATTTACCGGAGTGGCAGGATAATTATGGCTACAAATGTACACATAGCCCTTGTTCTGGAATTTTATTTTTTTCTCTACCCCAACAACATTTAGGAAAAAGTGTCTAAAGCTGAAAATTAAAAACGTGTTCTAATCATGCACTTGATGCTTTAAATTTTACAAATGTCAGAGCTCCACTTATGTAGTGCAGGTAAAACGGGTGTTCCATCGGACAACCATCAATTTTATTAAAACTTAATAATTCATAGTCAGTCTGTGCCAAAAACTAAAGGGCTAGTAAGTTCCCGTGCTGTACTAGCTCGAACTCAATTTCACTAGCCCTTATAGAATATTCTTTGTTAATAAGGTACAATATTAACTAGCCCGCCGGGCTAGTGACTCCAAATTTTTACTAGCCCGAGACTGATTTTACTAGTCTCGGGCGTAGGGCTAGTGGTTTAAGGCACAGACTGCATAGACTGTAAAACGCTAACAGACAACGGAACTTTTTGTTTTCTAATAGGTATGGCTGAATCCTCTATATTGATGACAAGGTGTTACTTATGCAGAAGTTTTCCATTTGCTTAGGATAAATTTTCCAGTTACATGATCTTTTAGAGAGAAAACGGGATTGACAAATTATTTTACCCGGAATTCGGGATCCTACATTTATTTTCGCGAGAATGTGGTATGAGACCCTCTCCTACCCTCCCTGTTTATTGAATAGATATGTTTAAAGCAATCACGATCTAAGTAGTGAAATTGCTGTGGCCCATGATGTCGTTAAATGATAAATATACAAAAAAAAATCACATAGTTTTTCAACTAAAGCTATCAATAATATATTTTGAGACGACCACATTTTTGTATATAAATGACGCATGCGTGAGATTTAAACTTCCAAGACGAAAACACGAAAACGTGAATAGGCAAAAACACAAAAAACGCGAGATTTTACCCACAAAACGCGTGATGTTTACCGCGAAAAGGCGAGATCTGTTTAATTTCGTGTTTTCGTGTTTTCGTCTTCATGTTTTCGTGTCAGGGATTTCACCTTTTCGTGTTTTCGTTTTCTTGATATTTGGTTTTTGCCTTTTTCGTGTTTTCGCTTTCATGATGTTGCGTTTTTGCCTTTTCGCGTTGTTGAATAATAGCACGAAAACACGAAAACGGGAAAATGGCCACATCCGGCTTCCATAGATAATGACCTCTTATGCATTAACTATTGTATAATTAACACATGGCTAGTTGTAATGTTAGATATTGTGCTTGAAAGGACCAATATTAGATTTTAATAGATTAAGTGTACAAGGGCATAAGTATGTTTAGGTAGGTTTAATTACATTGGCAAATAAATATGGTCAAGGCAGAAATGTCAATGCTTACATGTACATGATATGTCCAATATCAAAACAATAAAGACATGCCAGAGGCAACACAAATTGAACTAAAGTTAATATTACACAAATAAACAAAACCAACCAAATTCCTTAAAAATATACATCAAAAGCATTGCAATGTGAATCCCTAATAAATGCAGGGGTATCCTTGTTTATTATTCTGAAAGATGAGCAGGATCTGCTCCATACATGACTTCTGCCAATTATTCATCTTATGCCAGCTGCAGATCTGTATGTGTCAGTCCTGTCACATGTATATAAAATCTGAATCTCTTAAATGCATTAATACATCATAGAAAATATTGAGAAAATATATATATATATATATATATAAATTAATCAAAATTTTATTTTTTTTATTTAAGGAATACTTATGAGGGAACTGTTTGCTTTAAGAAGTCCTTTCCAATATTTTTTGGGGGAAAGATCAAATTAGGACAAAGACACTGATGTGATTGACAAGTGGGAAGCACTGAGTGCTATCAACAATCATGTGCGCAGAGTACTGAAGATGGAAATTAAGAAAATTTCAGTAAGTTTTGCTTTGAATAATAGTATGTGGCATTGACCTTACAATATGTTCACATGCCTAACCCTAGCTAGATTCATTCATAAAAATAGTTATGGGTATCATCTGTCCCTCTGTTCTTTGCACCTGAGGGTACACATTTCTTATCTGCTACTCCTCCTGAACCATCAAATAGATTTCCTTCAAATTTTAACGCAGTCTTTGTGATATAATGTAGATGTGCTCTTCTTATTTCAGAATTTGGTAGATTTTTATGATTTCCCATAGCAAAATATTGACTTGCAAGTGAATATTTATCTTTTAAGAACTTGTCCTCCTGAACCTAGATTTTCTTGAAACTTTTATACAGTCTTTGTGACATAATGTAAATGTGCACCTCCTATTTCAAAATTAAATTTGAAAACATTTAATGGTTTCCCATGGCAAAATATTTAATTTGCCATACTTTTCAAAGGGCTGACTTAGCACAGTTTAAGTATTAAGTGTGTCATGAATTTAGGTATGTCAATATCACCTCCAGAAAAAATCTCAATGTTTCTCTACTTGCCTTAAAATAGTGATGCTCATGCAGTGATCTTTGTGATAATTGATTGTCCTTATTAGTTTTAATGGAATACATGTATTTTAATTTCTGAATAGATTTATAATTAACTTTGACTCTTGGCATAACTTTTCAATACTTGGAAGTAAAAGTACAGTAAGGTCTATACAAATCTATTGATATTAAGTTATTCCAATGATCAAGTACCACACAGTGTGACCATGGATCTAAGTAATCACAAATTTGTGAACAAGGATCAAAACCTGCAGTCAGGATTGCAATGTTGCAATAAATGAAAAGGAAATCAACACATCACCGTTTGTGATCACAAATCAAAGTTATAGCAGTCAATGAATGAAATAACTTTTTATTATTATTGATCGTGTATATGGTATATTCATTGATTGCAAGCAAAATAACAATCATTGACTGCAAAATGATCAGAAGGGATTACATTTATCACTCTAATTTTCATATTATAGTACCCCTGTTTAATTTACTGTTGTTGTATTGTGCTCAGCTTCTCATAACTCTTTATTAAAACATTCATCATGACAAATTATTATACCACCTGCAAACAAAGTTTTTGGGGGGTATATAGGAATCACCCTGTCTGTCCGTCTGTCTGTCCGTCCGTCCGTCCCTGTACCTTGTCGGCGCATGTTCTCCTATAAGGCTGTATGGATTTTGATGAAATGTTACACAGTTGTAAGCACACCACCTGAAGATGGGCATGAAGTAATATGGTTGCTGCCCATTTTTTTTCGAAGGGAAATAATTTGTCTTTGAATATTTTCTGGAAAAGGGGAGGGGACGAACCTTGCCAGCACATGTTCTCCTAAATGGCTGCTTTTGATTTTGATGAAATGTTACACATTCGTAGTTCACCACCTGAAGATGTGCATGAAGTAATATGATTGCTGCCCGATTTTTAGTTCTCCTCAACTTCGTTGAGGAGGACTATTGGAGTACCCAAGGCGTCCGTGTCTACGTCTGCGTCCGCATTTAGGTATATATCTTGGTTACTATGAAGGGTAGGATCATCAAACTTTGCATACAGATGCATCTTGGGCTATCTCACAGCCTCCAAGAAAATTGGGTCTCTTTGACCTATATTTTCCGCTTGAATGACTTACATTCAAGTTTACGTCCGAGTTCAGATCTCAGTCACTATACATGGTAGGATCATGTAACCTTGCATATGCATGCATCTCTGATGGTAAGTCAGCATCCAGGCAAAATTACGTCACTTTGACCTATATTTTCCGCTTGAACGACTTACATTCAAGTTTTTGGACGAGTTCAGATTTCAGTCACTATACATGGTAGGATCATCTAACCTTGCATAGGCATGCATCTCTGATGGTAGGTCAGCATCAAGGCAAAATTAGGTCACTTTGACATATATTTAATGCTTGATTGATTAACATTCAAGTTTTTCGATGAGTTCAGATCTCGGTCACTATACATGGTAGGATCTTGTAACCTTGCAAATGCATGCAACTATGATGGTAGGTCAGCATCCAGGCAAAATTAGGTCACTTTGACCTATATTTACGCTTGATTGATTTACATTCAAGTTTTTGGATGAGTTCAGATCTCAGTCAATATACATGGTAGGATCATTGTAACCTTACATATGCATACATCTCGGCTTCAAGGCAAAATTGGGTTACTAACAATGTGCCATAACGAAGCGAACTCTGTAATTGTTGATTACCTATGTTTTTCAAAGGAATATAATTTGTCTTTGAATATTTTCTGGAAAAGGGGAGGGGATGAACCTCTCCTAAACGGCTGTTTTGATTTTAAAGAAATGTTACACAGTTGTATTACACCACCTGAAGATATGTATGAAGAAATATGGTTGCTGCCCAAAATTTTTAAGGGGAGATAATTCGTCTTTGAATATTTTCTGGAAAGGGAGGATGGGACAAACCTTGTCTGACAGCACATGTTCTCCTAAATGGCTGCTTGGATTTTGATGAAATGTTACACCCTTGTAGTACGCCACCTGAAGATGTGCATGATGGCCATGAAGGATTATGGTTGCTGCCTGAAATTTTGAAGGGGAGATAATTTATCTTTGAATATTTTCTGGAAAAGGGGGAGATGGCGAACCTTGTCAGCACATGTTCTCTTCAACGGGGGCTTGGATTTTGATGTGCATGAAGTAATATTGTTGCTGCCCAAAATTTGGAATGGGAGATAATTCATCTTTGAATATTCTCTTGAAAAGGGGGGGCAAACCTTGTCTGCTCATGTTCTCCCAAACAGCCGCTTGGATTTTGATGATATGTTACACAATTGTAGTACACCATCCTAAGATGTACTTGAAGTTAATCAGGTTGGTGCCTGAAATGTTGAAGGGGAGATAATTCATCTTTGTATATATTCTAAAAAAAAGGGGGTGAAGGGGTCCACAACTGTATTGTGTCCATACTCATTTAGATTTACTCTTGTTATATTGATCAGGGTTCAGTTAGTGGAGGGTGGGTGGGTATTACTGGCTGCCATTCGACGACAGTTGATGATCCCATATTTATTAAGGTGTCTCAGTAGTATTATTCCACCATTTTTGTCTTATACTTGTTCATTTAGGTTTCATTCTTTAATTGATTTAACGAAATAGTTATTTAAAATGTTAAGAGAGTTCCAAAGTATTTAAAATTTTTATTCCTTATCACTTTTACCACATTTTCATTACAAAAAGGTGAACGTAAACAAGTAAGCTTTAAATCTGTTGCTGGAATTGCAGAACACGGAAATAATGCAAGGGAGATAATTTGATAAAAGAATTTCACATAGGTATCATTTATAGAGAAATAAACATTTTGCAATTTATCTCTCTTATTTCAACAGTGACCTCTAATTTTTATTTTTTATGTGTAAACTATATAAGGATTTCAAAACACATGCAAAGTATGAACAAAATTTATAATAGATTTTTCAAGTTATGCTCTCAGGTAATTATTTTCCCTTTAATTTCTATGTAAAATCCTGAAATTTTCAATTTCAGTTTTTGCGCTTAAATGCATGGTGACCCCCAAAATTTTATTTTACATTTTGAAAAATAATATAATTATGTTTCTACAGGAAATAAATACCCTGCAAACACCTTAAACATGTTTTTTTTTGTATTTTTAGGAGCTAATGAAGAACATTATAAGTGAAGAATAATATGGACATTATGAAGAATAATATGGACATAATGGATTTTATAAACACTAATTTATATATATATATAATGATCCATGTATTTATATATAAATCAATATAAATAGTGTAAATTGTATATTTTTTTTCTCATGATTTTTATTATAACTAAATGCAAAGCAGGAGTGACATCAATTCCACAAAAATCAACATTGTCCTTTTTTATCTTTACAATATTTTTTTATTGGGTCAGTTCTTCAAATGTATATATAGAAGGCAAATGAATTGAATGGAGTTTAACACCTCAGCTAGCAGTTTTTCAGCTATATCATGGCAAAGTGAAATACAACTGAGAATTATCAGTAGGTAAAAAAACTGGCTTGGGAATATAAGGAGAAGACCTGACAATGGCCTGAATTGGTAACAGTGAGTGTCCAATATAAATCGTTGACATGAAAGACTTGTCCAGCAAGACTTATCCTGGTCAGAGATCTGATGTTAGGCCATACAAAGTTAAATAACTTGGTTCTCAGCCTTTTTTCTAGAGAAAATGATGAGGGAGGGAGGTGTCCAATTAAATTGTTTTGTTCCCCAATAAGTGATGACACAGTTTTTCCCTTGCATATACCCCCAAAAAAATAATCAGAGGTGGTGTTAATTTTTTATTTTATTAGTATGACAGTAAAAAAAAGGGAAATGAGGTACCCTACCAAGAGATTAAGGGCATGAGAACCAAGTGATTAACTTTATGTGGCCATACAGGTTTTGACATTACCATGGGTTGACTCAATGACAGTGTTGGACAGTCACCATATAAGGAGCAGGACATGATTACCCTTCTGCAGCACCTGTTGTCACTCTTGGTTTTTATAGTTCACACTAAGTTCCAAAGTTTTTAATGTCTTGTATCTTTTTTCTGTTTTCTCTTTTTTGGCATGTCTCTAGACTAATGTGTCTTTGTTCCTTAGATATTTTATTGCTGTTGTTTTGTACATCAAACTCATGAAATCAGACTGATTGTAAATTCATGTTTTTCACATGAATTTCATGTATGGCACATTTGCCTGTGCATGGACTATTCAAGTCCATGTGTTGACTATTAAATGGAAATACAACAGAGGATGTCGAAACAGAAACCCCCAAGTAGTGATAAAAGTAACTATGGAGGAGTTTATTCATATGTTTAGGATTAATTAAAAACATATGAAAACATATGTTTAGTTCTAATGAAAATCATATGAAAACATATGTTTAGTTCTAATGAAAATCATATGAAAAACATATGTTTTGTAAAAAACATATGAAAAACATGTGTTTTCCATATGTTTACATATAATGAAAAACATATGTTTTTCATATGTTTTTGAAAAACATACGTTTCAACACCGGACCCTAACAGATGTTTTTCAGATGTTTTTCAACATATGAAAATCATATAAAAAACATATGGAAACATATGTTGCAATTTTTCCTATGTATAAGCCCTGTAGCATTCTAAAACTGCTTGAATATGAAAAGCTTGAAGGCCGGTTTCGGAACTTTGTATGAAAGTGCATCAATACTAATTGCATCAATACAAACTACAAAAAGTTAAAACTTGGTAATGTGGCAAAAAGGCATGTTTAAAAAAACATAAGCGAAAGAAATTTTCGAAAGTTTATTGAACTGAATTGTCTTTTGTTGCAGACTGCAATGAAATAATTTTCAATTCAGAAAATACATAAAGAAAAAAAAAGATGCCCAAAATGATTCTTTTTCATATTCAGTCTTGATTTCATTCATTACGAAACACGCTTCAAGTACACAGTATGTCCCTTCGTGACACCCGAACGGACTATTGACATCAGCAGTTGCTAGTAGCATTGCACGTGTAAGCATATTTTTCTGTGTATTGACGAATTACATACTCATTGTATTTTGTTGGACTTGAGTTGCATCCTTGATTCCCTGTAGACTTCACGAATTTACATAAAAATATATAAATAACTGAAACAATTCAAAATGAAAGAATGATTCAATAATAGTTCAAAAGTGTGAAATATATTATTTAATTATCTCTCATTATGAAAAAAAAATGAGTTAATGAAAGATTGAATTCACCTTAGTTTCAAAGAAAATAACACTACCACTAGAGGCGGCGGACAGGAATAAATGGAGACCCGGAGAAAGGAGAGAGGGGATGTGAGAACAAGCAATGAAACAACGCTTTTATTGTTGTCCTTCATCTTGAAGTCACCATGAGGCCTTCAACAATGAGCTATGCTCATACCTCATAGTAAGTTCAAGACGACCTCTAGCACCGGCCTGAGCGGAATTCATTGCTGGATGTCGAGCAAAGCTACATCCATGTTTATCATGTCATGGATGCGGGATCGTCAACAAACATTAAATCAACTGGCATAGTATTCTTACAATTGCTGTTATCCTTTACCCGACAAAAAGAACAATAGAAGACAAATACAAGTTAAACAACCACAGGGCACTCACACTATGAACAGAAAAAAGTACTGTCCATACCAGGAACAGTGATTTTTTCACTGTCATTCACTGTTCTCTGCTGTGGTAGTACTGTGAAATATCTATTAAGTAATGTCAAGAACTGTGCCAATCGGGGACAGCCATAAACAGTAATACCCAAGTACTGTGATTAACTGTCCAGTACTCTAACAGTTACTCGCAGTAAATGACAGTATTTACAACTACTGTCATGCACTGTCCCGGACTGTTACAGTTCATGTCAGTTAATTACAGTTTCACTTGTACTGTCCTGCACTGTGGTTAATTGTGACAGGCAGTCACAGTCGATCACAGTATTACCGTATTTGTCCTAGATTCATGTACATGTATGTATATAGACTCTCTTTTTCTGAATCCAAAACTAATAGTTAAAAATAACAAATAGAAATATTAATACGTAAGTTTCAGCTTTTAATTTGATCATTTCCACAACTTTTTGATGAAAAATACAAATTGTCAAACAATCAATTATTTCCTGTAAAAAAATAAAAAGCCAGTTGAAATTTACTGAAAAGAAAATAATGTCTTCAATGAAATACCAACTTTTATTTATACTGGATTATTTAATTAAAAGTAAAACAGAATTATACCAAAAAACTATATAATAGAAATAAATAATGAACCAAATATTTTAAATTTCCCGGCAGGGGTATAAAATTTTAGGTCAACATTAAGTTGGAAGTTGGTACTAAAAGAAGCAAAAAAATATTTGACCACATTCTCAGCTTATTCAGACGAAATTATACAAATATTTTATTTCACCGAAACATAAATTATTGCAGCCACGTGTGGACAATTTAAATGTCACACCTTATTACACAGGTGACATTGTTTATTGGCAAAATAACATGACACAGGGGGTGTACATGTTACTCGGGTGTGTTAATTGAAAAAAATAGATAACGTCTATTGAAAGTATTAAATTCAACAAAACTATATCATTTCAATTTGGGGCTTGGGATTTTTACCCGAGCCGGGAAATTTTTTTGGCCCGCTACACGGGACAGATTACTTTTCCCGCTGTACACTACGCTAGGCTTTTCTTTGAAGGACTAAGTCAGAGCTAGAATATTTTTTTCAACTAAGATGCTGGTCAGAAATTTTTTTTGGGCAAAAATCAGGGTCAGAAATTTTAAATACCAGCAACCCCCCCCCCTAAGTGTCTAGTAAGTATTTGATTGATAGTGGTCGTTATTAAAAAAATGTAAGTAAGAGGCAAAAAATTCGGAACTCTCCTGTAGTGTAGCATGAATTTGCTATAAAATGTTCTACAGGAAGGTATTAAAAACAAACAATTATAAATTGAATATCCAGTCTTAGAGTTAAAAGGGGGACCTACCATCACTGGCTGCAGTGAACCCCAAACACTGTCTTTATTAACTCTTATTAACTCATTTGGACGATTATAAAAAGGTGTCGCTTGATAGGTAATACATTCTTTAGAAAAACAAAATATGGTTTAATTTCTCCTATATATGTGCATGGAATTAATTTTCTGAGGTTAAGTTAACTCCTGCTATTAGTCATGTTATTTTTCTGTATGTTGTCTGCAATTGTCTAAGTGCAAGTTAGCAATGCTTTGACTAAAATATAATAAGTAAAGATTTAAATGCATCTCTTCTAGACTAAAAAGGGAGATAATTCAATATTGGTTCATATTTACACGAGTAAAAATTCAAACTTGCAGAGGGCAGTAATAATATTATTTACACAAACTATTTATCATAGAAAAGTTTAACACGCTTGTAATTGATTAACTATCTGCAAGGCTGGACTACGGTGAGAGTATGTGAAGACGGTGTATTGGATCTCAGTGGCGTTCTAAGTACCATGATATAAAACTCGGTATGATTGTTTTTCTCCTACGTTCACCATTGTTGACGACACAAAATAGGAATACCACTCTTACGAGTGTTTCACATGTTAGTTTAAATCAAGTATTGTGTACCATTAAAACAAGAAACCCTCGAGATCTTGTCATCACACACTTTAAGAAAGAGAAATGATCTGGAGTAAACTATACATTAGGCCAAAAAAAAAAAAATAAATAAAAATAAAAAAATAACCCGGGTGAACCAATCTTACAATTTAAGCGAGTATTTATATGCTGTTCCACATCTTGAAATGCCTTCAATGGTAAAAAATATAAGCCTGTATGCATTAATGAATTTTCATTTTCGAATATTAATTAATAAACTGTGATGGATTAGTTATATATTTTAATTTTGAACCCAATTCATCAATAGTTTCGGGTTATTTTATCTTTGAATGTGTTTTTCCACAGAATCAAAGACCGTTGTGACCAAGTTTGATTGTAATTGCAAACGTGTATTTAATAAATGTTTTCCAGTGCTCCTAATATAGATAAGATATAGATTATTATATTTCAAGAAGACGAAAGGACCTTTGTAGCTAAGCATGGTTCCATTTGAAGCAACAATTTAAAGTAACACAAACGCCAGATATTATTCACATCTAAAAATCGATAACATTTCCATGGCTTATAAATGTAATTTTAGGATAACTTCAGTGAGACATTGTTAGCTCCCCTTAATAAGACAGTGTAACTAACAGATTGAAATTGAACCCTTAATGTGAAGAATTCTACCATTATTTATAATTTATGGCTTATTTTTAAAGCATAAACGAACTAAAAAGTGTAACATTTATGTTGGAATATTCATTCATTTGTAAACTGGATCCAAATTTTTAAAGGCAATTTTACCTATACTATGAAATTCAGTTATGAAATTTTGTTTGAGTTCCGATATGTAAATAGGGCACAGAAAAAAACCTATAAATGACTTCTTTAGGTCGAGTAATGCGAGACATGTTCTATTTAGATGATTCACATTCACTGGAAAATTAGTAATTGTATAGTTTTTTTCTCAGTAGATAATTACTGTATGTTTGTATTTGCTTACTCCTATGGATGTAATGTGCAAGTAAATTAGTATAAATTAAAGGACCGTTTCAGTTGTCTTTTAATAATCTGCAAAGACCAGTATGAAAGCTTTTCAGAATTACTAATAGTATATTTTTATTTACGGCAAGAAGAGAAATTTTGATGATTTTCCTCGTTCTCATCTAAAAATTGGTCATAGTGCATGAATTATACCAGATCCAGACATTAATACGCCTGTTTTCAAACGTTGAAATTAGCAGATTGAGTCAGATGACATGATTATATATCATGTACAGTCCTTGTATCAGTAGCCGTTACTTATTGACGGATTGTTGACTGATTGATGACGGATTTTTGACTGATTGATGACTGATTTTTCACTGATCGATGACGGATCCATGAATAACGGATGTGTACGTATTTTACGGATAGTAAACGTATTTTACGGATGTAAACGTATTTTACTGATCGCATCCGTCAATTACGTGTTGTAGTAAATCACGTATGACGGATACGTAAATATTTGGAACTTTAAGGCAAAACGAATAAACATAATATTATTCTCGTGTGTTTCCAGGTTGTTAGATACATCTTTTTCGAATATAAAGAAACAGTTTGATTAAATTACGAATGCTGTATTTTGTTTCAATTTAAATCGTTTACATGTATTTGTGAATGAGAACTGGGTATCTAAAAACTGCATAATACAAAGTCTGCGTTTTAGACTCAATCTTTGAAAATGACCAAAACAATATTTTTTTGCAAATTTTATTCATCATATTCTTTCAAAGCAGCTTTATATTTTGCACAACATAATTTTAATGAATTTTGACATATTTAAGTCTTGAAAAGTTAGGTTTTTAGTGTGCGGTTTAACATCTGTCTATAAAAATGACCAAAACAATTGAAATATTTCAAAATTGTATTCATCATATCCTTTCGAAGGAGTTTTATCTTTTGCGAAACACAATTTTAATGAATTTAAACATATTTAGCGTGCTTGAAAAGTTAGATTTTTAGCCCGCAGTTTAAACTCTGTCTATAAACATGACCAAAACAATTTAAATATTTTGAAAATTTTATTCATCATATCCTTTCGAAGGAGTTTTATCTTTTGCAAAACACAATTTTAATGAATTTTAACATATTCAAGGCTTGAAAAGTAAGATTTTTAGAGTGAGGTTTAAACTCTGTCTATAAAAAATGACCAAAACAATTTAAATATTTTGAAAATTTTATTCATCATATCCTTTCGAAGGAGTTTTATCTTTTGCAAAACACACTTTTAATGAATTTTAACATATTTAAGGCTTGAAAAGTAAGATTTTTAGAGTGAGGTTTAAACTCTGTCTATAAAAATGACCAAAACAATTTAAATATTTTGAAAATTTTATTCATCATATCCTTTCGAAGGAGTTTTATCTTTTGCGAAACACAATTTTAATGAATTTTAACATATTTAAGGCTTGAAAAGTTAAATTTTTAAAGTGCGGTTTAAACTCTGTCTATAAAAATGACCAAAACAATTTAAATATTTTGAAAATTTTATTCATCATATCCTTTCGAAGGAGTTTTATCTTTTGCAAAACACAATTTTAATGAATTTTAACACATTTAAGACTTGAAAAGTTAGATTTTTAGAGTGAGGTTTAAACTCTGTCTATAAAAATGACCAAAACCATTTAAATGCTTTAAAAATTTTATTCATCATATCCTTTCGAAGGAGTTTATCTTTTGTGAAACACATCTTTAATGAATTTTAACATATTTAAGGCTTGAAAAGTTAGATTTTTAGAGTGTGGTTTAAACTCTGTCTATAGAAATGACCAAAACAATTTAAATATTTTGAAAATTTTATTCATCATATCCTTTCGAAGGAGTTTTATCTTTTGCGAAACACAATTTTAATGAATTTTAACATACTTAAGGCTGGAAAAGTTAGATTTTTAAAGTGCGGTTTAAAGTCTGTCTATAAAAATGACCAAAACAATTTAAATATTTTGAAAATGTTATTTATCATATCCTGTCGAAGGAGTTTTATCTTTTGCAAAACACAATTTTAATGAATTTTAACATATTTAAGGTTTGAAAAGTTAGATTTTTAGAGTGCGGTTTAAACTCTGTCTATAAAAATGACCAAAACAATTTAAATATTTTGAAAATTTTATTCATCATATCCTTTCGAAGGAGTTTTATCCTTTGCGAAACACAATTTTAATGAATTTTAACATATTTAAGGCTTGACAAGTTAGGTTTTTTAAAGTGCGGTTTAAACTCTGTCTATAAAAATGACCAAACAATTTAAATATTTTGAAAATTTTATTCATCATATCCTTTCGAAGGAGTTTTATCTTTTGTGAAACAAAATTTTAATGAATTTTAACATATCTAAGGCTTGAAAAGTTAGATTTTTAGAGTGCAGTTTAAACTCTGTCTATAAAAATGACCAAAACAGTTGAAATATTTTAAGAATTTTATGCATCATATCCTTTCGAGGGAGTTTTATCTTTTGCGATACACAATTTCAACAAATTTCAGTTATGATTTCAGTTATAATTTTAATGAATTTTAACATATTTAAAGCTTGAAAAGTTAGATTTTTAGTGTGCGGTTTAAACTCTGTCTATAGCAATGACCAAAACAATTTAAATTTTTTGAAAATTTTATTCATCATATTCCTTTCGAAAGATTTTTTGATTTCACGAATCCAGGGGCTATACATTACAATGTAATGTCAGAGACATATAATTAAAATGTAAATAAATATATGTCTCTGGTAATGTATAGTCCCTGATGAATCACAATTTAGATAAATTTTAGCATATTAAGAGTTTGAAAAGAATGATTTCCCAGTCTTTCGTCTATGAATGCGTCAAACCATTTGTTTTGTTTGTTTGTTTGTTTGTTTTTTTACATTCAGTTTTTGTTTCGCTCTTATTTGTATTCCTGTACGTTTAACCAGTTGTATAAATTAATTTAATATATTTTTTTTTAATTTGTCTATTTTCGACGATTGGTCAAATCAGATGTGCCTCCAAATTTTAATGCATTCGAACAAACTGTATTATAAACTGTGCATTTCCGACGTACAAGCAGAAACATCAAGTAAATATAACATTAACCTTAACGTACGGATTAAATATACCTAGGGTGTTCTAATATTTTTTTTTATATATTTCAATTCTAAATTCATTTTTGTGATGAAACGAAATTATCATTTCGCAAAATGTATTAACTTAAAAGATGACGTAAGGCTATCAATCAGTCATTTACGGATAGGACCGATCAATCATCCGTCAGTCACGTAATTTACGTATTGCATCCGTCAAATACGTGAATTACTTTTTCTATCCGTCACACTTTGACGGATTGTTGACTGATCGATCACTGATCGATGACTGATCGTTGACGGCTGACGGATCGCTTAATGATCGCTTTTTTAGTAACGGCTACTGAAGCAAGGACTGTATATTGTGTTATGTGGCCCTCGCTCGCACTGTACATGTACTAGTATTCGGGTCTTCCGCTGATCGGAGATTGTTAATTGAATTGACGACGTTCCAATTACTAAGGGACCGACCATTTAACTNGGGGGGGGGGGGGTTATAGTTTTTCTGGATGAATTAATTTATTTTTTTCACATGCATCAACAAAAATATTTTTTATATTAACATTGATTTTTTGGGCAGAAAGCCTCTTTCAGAATTTTTTTTTCATCATTTTAGCAGCTAAATATTTTTTCAAACAAAATTAGCTTCAAAATATTTTTTGGAAAAAAAACCATAGCCACCCCCTCCTTTCAAGTTAAATGGTCGGTCCCTAAAGCGCTGCCTGTGTAAACATATATTTGTTCCACCTCACAAAAGTTCCATTGGAAAAAATATTATAGTATTTATTTATTTAAATGCACATTTGCACCCATATAAATTAGGATTGAAGGCATACATGAACAATAACAAAACCATAAAAAACAAAACAAAGATTACAAAATGAAAAATCATGCAGTTGTTGAGTCCACTCTCCTAAGCGCAAAAGACCTTCGTGTAACGAATGAAGCAGTATATTGCACGATTTGTGGACAATTTAAACATACAAACAGTTTATCTGGTTTGCTTTCAATATTTGGTATTAAACGTTTTATTTCCTGTAAATAGTTTCTCTATGTTGTTATTACATGAAAAAAAGGGAATGTTCTTCATCATCAGTAGTGCTGGAGTTGCAGTTCTTACATTTTCTGTTTTCTCGTTTAATATTTTTGTACCTTTCCCTTTCAATTTCTAAAATATGATCGCTGACTCTTAATTTCGTTAGATATTTTCTATTTTCATTTTTTTAAATATTTTCCCAAATATGGTTCAATTTCATATTTTTTCTTAAATTTACTATAAAGAAACAATTTATTACTTTCTGTGAGAGAATTTGATTTTTTAAAAATATTATAAACATTGACATAATATTTCTTCCTTTTGGAACAAATAATATATATCATTTATTCTGTCAGGAACAAATATTATAATATCTGATCCGTGGGACTAAAACCGCGGCTAGCCAGGGGGCACTTGTTTTAATCGAATTACACAGCACAGGTGACCTGACAAACTTACCTGAGCATTTCCGACACGTGTACACATAGCAGGGGGTCAAATTAATATTTTTGCGATGTTTATTCAAACTGAAATGCATTTTATGAAATAAATAAAAATAATCTAAAAATGCATAAAACCTGTGGCATACACATATATATTCACGTTTATACAACTTTTTTAAAATGGTATTATCGCTATATTTTATTTTTATTCCTATAATTTTGTGTTTCAGCCTTTTTTTAAAAGTATTACGAAAAATAAAAATGCATTCAATTCAAATTTAAGCGGAATACACATCGATTTCCCGTTGACACTAGGCATACCTGAAATAGTTCTACAATGTTTGGTGTTTGACGGTATAATGTTGAATATAAGATTAAAACGAAAAAAATAGATTATTTATTCTATTAGACGAAAACGATTTATTTATTAATGGTTGTAACTGCATCAGCAAGACATAAAGAAGCGCAGTAGTTGTACTACACAAGCATGATTGCAAGCAGATTGTAGCAACAATTTTTACAAATCCTTGACTGCAGAAAAATTTTTATTTTGCACTTCACGACCGCCATAATAAATAAATTATTTCTACAAGATGTTTGCATAAAACATTTCCCGTATGCTCGGTTACCAGCAATACACAAAACAATAACGTGTAGGTCAACAGATATAAGCCCTGTAGCCTTCTAAAACTGCTTGAATATGAAAAGCTTGAAGGCCGGGTTCGGAACTTTGTATGAAAGTGCATCAATACTAATTGCATCAATACAAACTACAAAAAGTTAAAACTTGGTAATGTGGCAAAAAGGCATGTTTAAAAAAACATAAGCGAAAGAAATTTTCGAAAGTTACTTTATTGAACTGAATTGTCTTTTGTTGCAGACTGCAATGAAATAATTTTCAATTCAGAAAATACATAAAGAAAAAAAAAAAGATGCGCAAAATGATTCTTTTTCATATTCAGTCTTGATTTCATTCATGACGAAACACGCTTCATGTACACAGTATGTCCCTTGGTGACACCCGAACGGACGATTGACATCAGCAGTTGCTAATAGCATTGCACGTGTAAACAATTTTTTCTGTGTATTGACGAATTACATATTCATTGTATTTTGTTGGACTTGAGTTGCATCCTTGATTCCCTGTAGACTTCACGAATTTACATAAAAATATATAAATAACTGAAACAATTCAAAATGAAAGAATGATTCAATAATAGTTTAAAAATGTGAAATATATTATTTAATTATCTCTCATTATGAAAAAAATTGAGTTAATTCAACAATGAAAGATTGAATTCACCTTAGTTTCAAAGAAAATAACACTACGACTAGAGGCGGCGGGCAGGAATAAATGGAGACCCGGAGAAAGAAGAGAGGGGATGTGAGATCAAGCAATGAAACAACGCTTTTATTGTTGTTCTTCAACTTGTTGTCACCATGAGGCCTTCAAGAATGAGCTATGCTCATACCTCATAGTAAGTTCAAGACGGCCCCTAGCACTGGCTTGAGCGGAATTCATTGCTGGATGTCGAGCAAAGCTACATCCATGTTTATCATGTCATGGATGTGGGATCGTCAACAAGCATAAAATCAACTGGCATAGTATTCTTACAATTGCTGTCATCCTTTGCCCGACAAAAAGTACAATAGAAGACAAACACAACGTTAAACAACCACAGGGCACTCATGGAGTCAATATGCTTTTCGTATAAGTTTAAGCAGAGACATGTCCCTGGTTTAAGGCAGCAGCAATTGGATTTCTCCGGGTCGGTGAAATATTATTTATAGGACTATAATTTATGCGTGAAAAACTTTTTACCTTCTGTTTACATCTCAGTTCTACTATTTTTGGACATTACATGTATTTACAGCTGCATTAGTTTTAAACAAAAATATTTTTCAGTGCTAAAACGATTTTCCTCTAACAATTAGAAAGAATCTTTTTGTTTAACCAGTAGCATTATCAGGTTATAGTGCGAATTTTCTTAGAATGTTATAGGTTTCTTTTTGCACATAGATTTTTTACCATACCAAGCTCTTATCGGGGTAACTTGACTTCAATCTGACGGGGTCAGCATAAGGTTTAAACCCCAAATTCGACATTATTCAGGTCATTCGAAATTTTAGACCAGAATTTAACGTAAGAGACGAAAATGATGAACCAGACTTATCCATATTGATATATAAAAGCATACTGATTCCAATATAAACGAGTTTATTTCTATGTTTTGCCTGAATTTTTATGGTCAATTATTTTAGAACAAAATTGTCAGTCAACAGGGAATTAGACGCGAAATCTCTAGAAATTGCTTAAATGAACATGTATACCCGAAATATCATCCCAAAATTTTGCATGAAATTTCCCGTGCGTACATATAATTTATGTAGCAGGGATTCTGCTATGATAATGCCATGTTGTGACTGAAGATGCACAACACATTTTATTGCAAACTGGTGACGATGCCAAACCACACACAATGTGTTGTACACTGGCGACGATAACACATATAGAATTACTGACTCTATTATTAATGGGACTGCTTCAATCAAGGTTTACGGTAACTGGTACTGCTATCTGAAGTATTATAGAGTAAACGATATGCTCTTTGTAATTTTTTTTCATATTAACAGAGCATTTATACGGAAAACTAAACATCTTTACTTCAGACTTCAAAATGCAAACAACGGCAGTAGAACACCGAAGGAACAAGGGTGAAATTCACAAAAATCACAAGTCAGGTCATATGCATAGTTATTGACAACACAGCACACGAGTTTGTACACCAACACATCTATAATTATGGTCATTTACTGAAAGTACTACACGTGTGTACAGTTGAAAATTGTTTATTAATTCAATCAACATTACAGCTGTGTCAAATTAACAAGATCATAAAACAAGTATATTTGATTACCTGTACTAAGTAGGAGACATCGATTTACATGTGTTTAAATGGTCCTTGGCTAAATAAAGTCAAATTTGTGTGTTTGTTTCCAAGAAAACGTTATTTATTTCAACAAACTTACAAAGGGTGCTAGCCTAGTGAATGCAAAATATGCACAGGATGTTTGTGCACTGAACTGAAGATTTGAATAAAATCAAGACAACTAAATTTCATACTAAGTTCCAATCAAAGCACCCCTTAAAAATCAGATAGCATGACCTTTTTTTTAGATATTTTAAAAATGGCTGTAGTGTCCACCAAGTCATGATTTACATGTACATGGAGCTGTACTGGCAACAGTCTTGATTAGATATATCAGACATATAATGGCCAAGGACATACGAGCAAAATGTATAGCCTACGTTGTTAATTTCTTTCTAACAAATTTCTCAGGAGTGCTCTCATATTTTCCCTTTCATGCATCTCAGTAAACCACATAAGATATACAAAGGACAGCTATTTATCTAACATCAAGATACTGAAGGAGAGCATTTTTACATACATATTTATTGTTTATTTCTGACACATAAAATTTAAGATAGGTATGATACCCACTAAATGAACATATCAAATCTATTCAAAGTGATAAATTAATCGCTACCTATAACCTGGAGTACACACTCCGGTAAGTCCCCTAGTAAAATTTACGAAAAATGTTTCCTGCTCTGTGAAGACAATATTTTTTTCAATCGGTTTGTTATTTTTTCCGCATTTAATGGATGTTGCGAATACATTAATACATAGTATCTATAGTTTACTAGTTGTATAAATGATGCTTCTTTACAAAGGCTCAATATTTTTGAATTTGTTGTACAACCGATAATTCAATGCTATCTTAATGGTGCGTAAGTGGTTCTCAGTGTTGTTGTTTGACATTGTTTGAGGAAAATGAGTATATGATATCCACTTCTATATAAAAAACTCAAATATTTTGCAATATTATTTCTACACAAAACGAGGTCTATATTTGAGATAATTTCCTACACCATTCGACACGGAATTGACTACATTTACCAAATGAACTGTGGTAACAGGTCATCTGTTACATACACTGTCATAACAAAATCAAATCGAATGCATTTTCATATATTTAGATAACAGATTCAGCCACTGAACTTACCACTTAAATACAATTTTGACGGTTTTTCTTTAGGTTTTTGTTGAAATTCGTTGTATAGGACATCCAGAACCGACAAAAACTAACTGCTGTTTGGAAGGCCAAATAACTAAATACCGAAGTTACTGTGAATTTAAATTCTACATATGTTTATTCATTCGTAACCAAAAAAATGTTTTGGTTCTTGGTGTATTTGTGTAGTGACTATCCTCTTACACACTGCAAAATAGCTAAAATGGACACAAAAAGCTATTCACGGCAATGTTTGACTGCTAATAATCTAGAAAACATACAAGTGTAGCATATATTAATTTTATTTTCAAGAAGTACATTTATTAGAGACCACCTTACTGAAAATGACTCAACATAGGAACAAATTCACGCCTTAATGATCATACTTCTTTGTAAATAAAGAAATAAGCGTGACAATTTATAATTCACATCGCGAATTGGTTTTTGATGTATTTTTGTTGTGTACACGTAAAGGGATATGGAGTGAATGTACATCAGACAACAATCTTATACATTCACCATTGATAGAACCCGCAAAACAAGACACTCTTGTCGACGTCTAAATAGAAAAAAACATATTCATATCCCTTTGCAGATTATAAACACTCCGTCAGATCTGTATGCATGTACGATTTTGAATGGGGATAATTATTTCCTTTTAGATAATAATTTTAAATACAGTGAAAAACTTTTATAAGTCGGTTTTCGAGCTAACTTAACTATGCTTTGGGAAAATAACGGTGAAGTTTTTGACCTGTAATCAGCAAAATTAAGAAATAATTCGTGAAATACTAAACTTATCTTGCCTGCTAAGGTTTTGACGATTTGACATTCATATTCAGGGGGAGGGGGGAACTTTGTAAATGAATAATTTAATCTTGGTGTCAATTATAATAGATATTTAATTTTAATTGGAAGAACTAAAGAATATTTTTTTTATGCAAATGCTAATAAATTATTTTGATGTGACATTTGATGTGAATAAATAATTTTTGAAATTCTCATGAAGACGAATATTTTTTGTAGGCGAAATCGCCAAAACCACACACCCTAAAATTCAAATGGTCGTCCCCTAAAAGCAATTTAATATCGGATATACATATATTTATGGTGCAGAAAAGTTTAATGAAATAAACACGAAACTTTCCTTTAGATGCAAAGCTCTGTCCTTAGCCGATTTTGGCTTCCTATTTAGATCATATTTGGTAATTTGTTCTCTGTCAGTTTTTAAACATCATTTGACATTATGGTCTTCCAAACGTTTAGATTTTATCTGCACTGAAGAGACATAAGTTGTCGAAATGCGCATATGCAGAATCAAAATTCACAGTAACTTCGGTATTTAGTTATTTGAATGAGTAAATAACGTTGAATGCAGATATTTCTGAGACCATCACCGGAAAATTTAAATGTCATGAAGTTTCGTATGTAATATCTATGTTACCGTCCTATCTATCTGCAATTTGCGGCTGTAAATTAAAAAACAAACAAACAAACAAACAAACAAACATTTTGCAAAATAAATATTGCCAACTGAGTTAATCTAAAGATAAAAATAGTTTAATTTTTTAAATACATTAAAAAAAAATAAATAAATATCCTTGAACACTTTTACAATGTATCTATAAAAATATATTGATTTTGAAAATTTTAGATAATTATAGATAAAAGGAATTAACTTGTACATATACGGTAAAAAATCACTGTTATTAACTGAGTTGCACTGTCACAATCCGCCACAGTGCAACACAGTTATTTCAAAACTGTGGCTAACTGTCATGCACTGTTACAATCAAGGACAGTCAATGACAGTAACACCAAATACTGTCAATAACTGACATGAACTGTAACAATCCGGGACAGTGCATGACAGTAGTCGTAAAGACTGTCATTTACTGTATGTTACTGTTACAGTACTGGACAGTTAATCACAGTACTTGGGTTTTACTGTTAATGACGGTCCCCGATTGGCACAGTTTTTGACAGTACTTAATAGATATTTCACAGTACTACCACAGCAGAGAACAGTGAATGACAGTGAAAAAATCACTGTTCCTGGTATGGACAGTACTTTTTTCTGTTCATAGTGTCATCGAGTCAATATGCTTTTCGTATAAGTTTAAGCAGAGACATGTCCCTGGTTTAAGGCAGCAGCAATTGGATTTCTCCCTTTCGGTGAAAGATTATTAATAGGACTATAATTCATTCGTGAAAAACTGTTTACCTTCTGTTTACATCTCAGTCCTACTATTTTTGGACATTACATGTATTTACAGCTGCATTAGTTTTAAACAAAAAATATTTTTCAGCGGTAGAACGATTTTCGTCTAAAAATTAGAAAGAATCTTTTTGTTTTACCAGTAGCATTATCGGGTTATAGTGCGAATTTTCTTAGAATGGTATAGGTTTCTTTTTGCACATAGATTTTTTACCATACCAAGCTCTCATCGGGGGTAACTTGACTTCAATTTGACGGGGTCGGCATAAGGTTTAAACCCAAAATTCGAAATTATTCAGGTCATGCGAAAGTTTAGACCAGAATTTATCGTAAGAGACGAAAATGATGAACCAGACTTATCCATATTGATATATAAAAGCATACTGATTTCGATATAAACGAGTTTATTTCTATGTTTTGCCTGAATTTCTATGGTCAATTATTTTAGAACAAAATTGTCAGTCAACAGGGAATTAGACGCAAAATCTCTAGAAATTGCTAAAATGAACATATAACCCGAAATATCATCCAAAAATTTTGCATGAAATTTCCCGTGCGTACATAATTTATGTAGCAGGGATTCTGCCATGATAATGCCATGTTGTGACTGAAGATGCACAACACATTTTATTGCACACTGGTGACAATACCAAACCTGTACACTGGCGACGATTACACAAATATAATTACCGACTCTATTATTTATGGAACTGCTTCAATCAAGGTTTACGGTAACTGGTACTGATATCTGTAGTATTATAGAGTAAACGATATGCTCTTTGTAATTTTTTTTCATATAAACAGAGCATTTATACGGAAAACTAAACATCTTGACTTTAGACTTGCAAAATGCAAGTCATGTCATATGCATTGTTATTGACAACACAGCACACGAGTTTGTGCACCAACACATCTATAAATATGGTCATTTACTGAAAGTACTACACGTGTGTACAGTTGAAAATTGTTTATTAATTCAATCAACATTACAGCTGTGTCAAATTAACAAGATCATAAAACTACCTGTACTAAAAAGGAGACATCGATTTACATGTGTTTAAATGGTCCTTGGCTAAATAAAGTCAAATTTGTGTGTTTGTTTCCAAGAAAACGTTATTTATTTCAACAAACTTACAAAGGGTGCTATCCTAGTGAATGCAAAATATGCACAAAATGTTTAATTTGTGCACTGAACTGAAGATTTGAATAAAATCAAGGCAACTAAATTTCATACTAAGTTCCAATCAAAGCACCCCTTAAAAATCAGACAGCATGACCTTTTTTTAGATATTTTAAAAATGGCTTTAGTGTCCACCAAGTCATGATTTACATGTACATGGAGCTGTACTGGCAACAGTCTTGATTAGATATATCAGACATGTAATAGCCAAGGACATACGAGCAAAATGTATAGCCTACGTTGTTAATTTCTTTCTAACAAATTTCTCTGGAGTACTCTCATATTTTCCCTGTCATGCATCTCAGTAAGCCACATAACATATACAAAGAACAGCTATTTATTTAACATCAAGATAATGAAGGAGAGCATTTTTACATACATATTTATTGTTTATTTCTGACACATAAAATTTAAGGTATGATACCCACTAAATGAACATATCAAATCTATTCAAAGTGATAAATTAATCGCTACCTATAGCCTGGAGTACACACTCCGGTAAGTACCCTAGTAAAATTTACGAAAACTGTTGCCTGCTCTGTGAAGACAATCTTTTTTTCAATTGGTTTGTTATTTTTTCCGCATTTAATTGATGTTGCGAATACATTTATAGTTTACTAGTTGTATAATTAATGCTTCTTTACAAAGGCTCAATATTTTTGAATTTGTTGTACAACAGATAATTCAATGCTATCTTAATGGTGCATAAGTGGTTTTCAGTGTTGTTGTTTGACATTGTTTGAGGAAAATGAGTATATGATATCCACTTTTATAAAAAAACTAAAATATTTTGCATTATCATTTCTACGCAAAACGAGGTCTATATTTGAGATAATTTCCTACACTATTCGACACGAAATTGACTACGTTTACCAAATGCATAAATCTTCTCGAAAACTGTGGTAACAGGTACATACACTGTCATACCAAATCAAATCGAATGCATATTCATACATTTGGATAACAGATTCAGCCACTGAACTTACCACTTATATACAATTTTGACAGTTTTTCTTGAAATTCGTTGTATAGGACATCCAGAACCGAAAAAAAAACTAGCTGCTGTTTGGAAGGCCAAATAACTAAATACCGAAGTTATTGTGAATTAAAATTCTGCATATGTTTATTCATTCGTAACCAAAAAAATGTTTTGGTTCTTGGTGTATTTTGTGTAGTGACTATCCTCTCAAACAATGTAAAATAGCTAAAATGGACGCAAAAAGCTAGTCACGGCAATGTTCGACTGCTAATAATCTAGAAAACATACAAGTGTAGCATATATTAATTTTATTTTCAAGAAGTACATTTACTAGAGACCACCTTACTCGGTTTTCGGCAACATGCATCTGAGCATATTCTAAAAATGACTCAACATAGGAACAAATTCACGCCTTAATGATCATACTTCTTTGTAAATAAAGAAATTTACGTGGCAATTTATAATTCACATCGCGAATTGGTTTTTGATGTATTTTTGTTGTGTACACGTAAAGGGATATGGAGTAAATGTACATCAGACAACAATCTTATACATTCACCATAGAACCCGCAAAACAAGACACACTTGTCGACGTCTAAATAGAAAAAAATATTCATATCTCTTTGCAGATTATAAACACTCCGTCAGATCTGTATGCATGTACGATTTTGAATGAGGATAATTATTTCCTTTTAGATAATAATTTTTAATACCGTAAAAAAACTTTTATAAGTCGGTTTTTGAGCTAACTTAACTATGCTTTTGGAAAATGACAGTGAAGTTTTTGACCTGTAATCAGCAAAATTAAGAAATAATTCGTGAAATACTAAACTTATCTTGGCTGCTAAGGTTTTGACGATTTGATATTCATATTCAGGGGG